>SJYC01137182.1:0-103244 GCA_006408675.1 Madoqua kirkii
GGGGGGTGGGGGGTAAGAGGAGAGAGGCAGTGGGACGCACAGGTCCGGGCCGGAGCGGGCAGAGCCAAGGCGCTCACCTGCACCTCCTCCATCTGGTGTGCCATGTCGTGGAGCCCCAGGTTCTCGGCCAGGCCCGCGGCGTCCAGGGCGTGCGAGTGGGGCAGTAGCAGGTCCGAGCGTCGGTAGGCCTCCCTGCGTGCGCTCACGGCGCCGCCGTCCAGTCCGGAGAGATGGGGCAACAGGCCAGCCGGGCGCCCGTGGTGCGAGGGCAGGCCGGCCCCCTCCTGGCTCTGGCGCCCGGGCCAGGCCTGCTGCTGGCTGCCGGTGGGCGCGGGCTGGTGCAAGGGATTGATGGCAGCGGCATAAGCCTCTCCAAGGTGCGAGTAGGGGTCGGCCGACTGAGAGTAAGCCAGCTGCTGGTAGGGAGGCGGAAAGTAGGGGGGCGGCTGGTATTCGGCGACTCCCGTATGGGAGAGGGGAGGCGCGGGGCTGTAGAGATGCTGCCCGGAGGAGGAGAGGTGAGGCAGACGCGGGTTTCCATTGCTGCTCGCGTCGTGGCGATCCTGGGGCAGAGAAACCGAGACCCGGTTAGGACGAAACCCCGCTCCTGCGAAATGAGTGCGGCCGCCGCTCCGGGCCACTTGCGCCCGGGGACCCACTGCTCCCGCCCAGCCCGACCCCGCGGGGCTCTGCCCTCGAGCTAAAAGGCCTCTGGGGGAGCAACGTGCCCCGGGGGAGCTTTGTTGTCAACCGCGAGTCTGCAAAAGGAAAAATGGAGAAAAGACCTGGGGGAAGGTGCCCCCGGGGCCCGGCGGCGAAGGTCTGGGCGCTCTGTCGCCCGAGGCAATCGGGGGCGCCCAGTCCGCAGCCCAGGTCTTGGGGCGGGAGAAGCTGAGGCAGGAATCCTGGGAGAAGTTCTGCACGCCGCGCAGAGCGCGATCGCCCACAAGTCCGCACATGCCAGCGTTGTCCGCCAAAAGTGGGGAAGAGGCACGCGCGGATAATGCGCACCGCGCAGGAAATGCGCTTTTCCCCCGCCCCAGGGACCCTCCCTTCCACGCCCTCAGGACAAAGAACTCCAGGCGAGACCCTCCCTAGCCGGGCCGGCCGCCCAGCGCCGCCCCAGGGATTCTGGATGGAACCCGCAGGGGCCAGGCTTGCGCCCCCGGGCTACCGATGTGAGACCACGGCGAAGTGAGACCTTCCTGCCCGACCATCGTCAGTCTGCCCATCAATCGGGCACACAGGAAGGAGGAAGGACCCCGAAAATCGGGCAGCCTTGCCTGTACATGTTCCCTGGCCCCAGGGCTGTCTGACTTAATTCTGAAAGGACGTGTCGCCATGTGTCCCCGGGTCACAGGGTAGCGGGAGCGGGGGCTGGGGGACCCGGAGAGACGGGACGCCGTCGCCCCCTAGCGGAGGTGTCCGGGCCTGCAAACTGGAGCGGCCCCTCGAGGTGCCCCGGACGCACGGCTCTCGCGCGTCCCCGCAGCCACCGTTCGCCTTTCTCCCGGGGCCCAGGCGCACGCCTCGCGCCGCCTGCGTCTTCTTCCTCTTCCCGCTCGCCGCCTCCCTCCCTCCCACTCTCCGAAACTCTAGCTCAACCTGTCCGACAGGATGGAGCACTCCTGAGCGCTTACGGCCCCATCTGGCCTCAGAGAGCCCCCCCTCCCCAGCCCCCACTTCTCTCGAAAGCCAAACTTCTGCCGTTTTCTTGTCTCCCGGAGGGGGTAGCGGAGCAGGTGACAAGCCCGCCTCGGAGAACACTCAGCAAAGGTGTCGCCGGCAGGCCGCCTCTTCTAACGCCTTTGGACGGAGGTTTCGTGCGTAAAAGCCACCTCTAAGAGTTGTAGACCCGGCGCTCTTCCGAGAAAACGGAAAGAAGGGCTGTTTTGCTTCGCGTGAAACCGGCCGGTAAGCTTTGTGGGTAGGATATGCCACTCTCTTTCCAGGCCCCCTTCTGGAGGCTGAATATTTAGGGGAAGGCCCGATTCGAGAAGGGGACCCCGGAGAAACGCAGTATAGGGGGTGTCCGGAGAAGAGGACTCTGTCCCATCGGAGGGCAAGCGGTGAGTGCCTGTTCGCTGCTCCTGCGCCCTCGCCCCCGACCTCCGTCCAGTGGCCCCCGCCTCCCGGACTGTTCTCGGGCGGGGCCGGGCTGCGCCCCTGTACCCAGCTCACCTCGCAGTCCTCTTCATACTTGACATTATCGGTTATTTTCCACAACATGGCGTCCGGCGTCCCCCAAAACAATCGCCAGTTAAATCCAGGTTCCCCCCACCCCCCGAGCGGTAAATCCAAAATTGGGGTCACGGTGGCCAGGCGTCTGCCGCCGCCCCCGCCGCGCGGGCCTAGCTGTCCGGGTCACTGGGCGCGCATCAAGTCCTCTTCATACTTGACATTATCGGTTATTTTCCACAACATGGCGTCCGGCGTCCCCCAAAACAATCGCCAGTTAAATCCAGGTTCCCCCCACCCCCCGAGCGGTAAATCCAAAATTGGGGTCACGGTGGCCAGGCGTCTGCCGCCGCCCCCGCCGCGCGGGCCTAGCTGTCCGGGTCACTGGGCGCGCATCCGCAGCTACGCAATTGTAGATACTGCCGCCGCGGGTGTGAAGACCGCTGCAGGGGACCCGGGAAGCCGTGCCCGCACTGTGTGTCCCGGCGATAGCCGGGGGATCGGGGAGCCTTAATGAGAAAGAAATTATCATAACTCCTCCCCGGGGGCTGGCGCGAAGGCCCGGCGCCGGGCGGGGCGGCCCCCAGCCAGTCGCAGCCTAGCTCCGCCCCGCACCCTGGCCGGGCGCCGCGCGGAGACCCACGCTGCGTGGGGCTAGGAGCAGAGTCCAGTGGAAGGTACTTCGCTGACGGCCGCAAGCCTGAGGCCAGGGTCCCCCATCACGCCTGCCATCAGTCACCCTCAGCACGCACACACCTGAAACGGGCAAAGCTGGGAACGGGGATCCGAATCCAAGAGCCCCCGCACACCCCCTTTTACCTAGGCCATCGTTCCCCATCCTCCGAAAGACACCTTCATGGGCAGTTAGAGACCCAAACTTAGGGGACGTTTCAAGACCTGAGCTCCCCTCATCTCCTAAAACGTCCTGACCACCCACTCCAGGGAGACAAGGTTTACAGTGGGGTCATGCTGCGGGAGACGCAACCCCTCCGGGAGAAGACCCCTCCCCCGCACAACGTGGGCACAGTGCTCTTGGGTTCCTCAGAGGGGACGGGGTGGGAAGGCCTTCTGGGGAGTCTGCCCCAAGCGCCACCGAGCAAGCGGGCCTCTCCACCGGCCCCGAAGTCTAGGACAACTTCTTCATGCCGCCATCGCCCGAAGCTCCGTCTCCACCGCTGGGCTGCGGCCGGGAGGGAGGTGGGGGCACCCGCGGGCCCTCGCCCAGCCTTGCCCTGCCCTGCCCTGCCCTGCTCAGCGCCAGCTCGGCAGTTTCCTCCGACGGGCCAGGCACTAGGAGGCCTCAGCTCAACAGAGAAACGAGGTGCGGGGCTGAATACAGCCCTAGTGTCACAAGTAGGGGAGAGGCAAGAGGTGGGGGCAGGAGGAAGGGCCGTAGAAGGACCCCCGCTCGAGAGGTGAGTTTCCCTCCGTTTCGCAGAGGCAGGCAGAAAACGAAACTTCCTTCCGCATAAACGCTGCCTCTCACCCCATTATGTATTTTCCACCCAGACTTGAAGGGAGAAAGCATTATTAAAGGTTTTTTTAAAGAAACGGAATCCATTGGCCCAATAATTGTAACTGACTTTTTTTTTTTTTTTTGCTACCAAGATAACATCTCTAATTCTTGAGGGGGAATTTTGTTGGGACATCCTGACTGGATTTGGGAGCTGAATTTAAACATTCACGGGGAATCAGAGAAGAGGGCTCTTTCCATCTGATTCTGAATCCTATACTGCAGTTATCAATACCTATGAGTTCAGGGCCCCACTGGGCCTGGAGTTGACGCTGCTCCCAGTCCACGGAATGAATGCACCCACCTCTTCCCTACTCCTGCTTGGGTTTGTTTGTGGTTTAGCATTTCTTAAAAATCCAAATGGGCCTAAAGTAACCAACATAAAACTAGGTGTCTTCCAAGTGAAACGTTCTCCCTGGCCTTAAAGGCAGATCAAGGTGATTTGCCGACCAGGTGGGAGAACAAAACCTGGAGGTGAAACCATTGGGGGCTTTTCAGGTTTGTCTCCGGGCTTTGCACTAGGAAGTACAGACAGTGCACACAACGACCCCGGACAGCTCGCTTTCAAATACCGGGGCCTGGGGGCTAAATGCGGGGACAGGTGGGAGAACAAAACCTGGAGGTGAAACCATTGGGGGCTTTTCAGGTTTGTCTCCGGGCTTTGCACTAGGAAGTACAGACAGTGCACACAACGACCCCGGACAGCTCGCTTTCAAATACCGGGGCCTGGGGGCTAAATGCGGGAAAAAAAAAACCTTCAGAAGCAGCGCTCCTGGGATTCGAGAATGGGGGCGGAATCGGACCAGGCGCGACAGGCATGCTGGCGCCCTGGGCGTGGAAGATTGGGGTCCCAGGCACTTTCGAGGGAGGCTGCGGCGCCTCCGGGCGCCCCAGATTTCCAGATCAGTGACGCACTGGTCTCCTTCACTCTGGGCCTTCCATCCCCGGCTTTGACTCCAAGACCCGACCTGGGTTGCAGCTTGAACTTGTCTCATCCACGCCGGCAACTATGCCGCCGGGCAGGTTGGGGGCCAGGACCAGGCACGAAGGTGCCAACCCCGACCCTAAGACCTGACAGCCCTTTCCGCGGCAGCGCTCGCCGAAGGCAGCCGGAGGGACGGAGATTCCTCGCAGCCCTGGGGAGTCTTCGGCGGAGGCAAAAGGAGCCAATGGGCCCTGAAGGGAGCCTCGGAGGCAGTGAGGTTTCCGAACGGCTCGGCAAAGTCCATTCATTCATTCCCAAGCCAGCGCCCTGGGCCTGGACGCTGCCCCTCCCCAAGGGACACGCGCTCATGACAGAGCGCGACTTCCGCGCCCGGGACAGGGAAGGAGACTCAAACGAATCGCAGTCTTTCCCGTCAGGCGGACCCTGCCCAAACACGCACAACCTCGGCTTCAGGGACGGAGTCCAGGAAAGCGCGCGCCCTAGTCGGGATGTAGGAAACCCCAGCCCTCCCTGGAACTCAACTTTTCTGCTCTGAGCCGAGAGAAGAGAGCTGATGGCTCCCGCACTCAAGACAGGCCTCCCCGAAAGGCGCCCCCGCCCGTCGCCACGTGAAGACGCGTGACTGCGTGGCCGCGCCCCTGGGCAGCCACCGCCAGAGAATGATGCCCCCACCGGATCCTCCGAGATTTCGCAGCCGCCTAACTCTCAACAAAACCTAGGGATCGTGGGACCCGCATGCCTTATGCCATCAGGATTTGGGGCTGAAGGGTGGTCAGCGGCTTCCCTCTGTCGCCACCTAGGGAGCCTGCACTCAACAACCCGCTTGAAGCCTGGACCCCAGCCCCCAATCCGCTCGGATGGCGCTGGAGACCGGAGGCGACGAGGCGTTTGCGAGGATCTTAGCGCTACGACAGTGCGCCACCTCCCAACATGCGTCTGGAAACAAGGCTTCCAGCCCCAGGCGGCGGGCGTCCGCCGCTCCCACCCCCACCCCCAGCGCAAGCCCGGGAAGGCGGCCGGGCGGGTCGAGCGGGATTGGAGCAGGCCCACGACTCCTCTTTCCGCCCCAGGGAAGGGGCGCCCGAGCCGCAGGTGGAGGCCCGAAGCGCGCTTGCGGGCGCCGTGCACCCAACAAGGTGCGTGTCCCGCCCCGCGGAACAGCGTGTGCTCCGGCTGGGACCTCATTGAATGGCAGGACCCGGTGAAGCAGAGTCGAAAAGCCCGGGCCTGCAGCCACCCAGGAGGGCCCCCATTTACGCCTATCCCACTCTCCCTTCGCAGCAGTGGCACCCATCCGAGGGACTCTAGGCGTCCAAGAGCATCCGAATTGTCCGAGCCCACTCAGGCGCACGCTGGGGGCGCCACATGCATCAATTCACCGTCACTTCAAAATAGCAATCAAATGAAAATAGCAATTGTTTTAGTGATATTCAAAGTGGCGGCTACACACAAACAGATGCTTCTCGTCTTAGCCCAGGGTCCAACCCAACACTTTTCTGTTTCATGCCAGGCAGGTCCTCGAAGGAGTTTCGCAGCCCTTAGTTTTTCCTCGCAAACACCCTTTCAAATCAACAAAAGCGCAGCATCGAGCCGAGAGGGCCCGGAGGACCCCAGTTTCAGAGGCTCTCGAGCGCAGAGGTCTCGGGAGAGTTCCTGACTTGACAACCATCGCCCCGTTTCTCAGCAGGCGAATTTTTAATCTTCTAACTACCTCAAAACCACAAATTTGCCTGCTGTTCAAAGTCACTTATCCTAGCGGCTCTCGGGCACCTATCAGACACAAGCTGGCTCTCACCTCCCTTGCCCTGGGGGACCCCCGCCCTCAAAGGTGCCTGTTACCTCTCCACCCACTAACGTCCCGGGGCCCATCCGGGTGCAGCCTAACCGCTCGAGGGCGCAGGCAGGAGGGCTGAGGCGCGAACCCAGCGTTCCCGGAGGCTTTCTCGGCTCGGCGTCCTGAACACCAGGCACCTCCAGGCCAGCTAAGCCCGGCGGCCCTCGCCTATTTATCAGGTCGCCGCCAGGCGAGGAGGAGACCCACTGTGTCCGGTGCCCGGCGGCGCGGATTCGGCTTCCCGAGCCTAATCTCTCCCTGCCGACCCCTGGATCTGCCCTCCACCCAGCACCTCTCTTTTCACCTTTAGGTACTGGAGATTCATGTTGCCAGCTCTTCAACCCTCTTCGAGCTGAGGTTTTTTAAGAATGGGAGCTACGGCGGCAACAGGTCCCCAAGGGCCGCGTCGTGTGCCGTAAAATGCTCGGAGCGTTTATTTAATTAACAGAAGGGGGATGGGGGCACAATTCACAGTCAGAACGGGCTATCGCGATTGGAAGACACACCTGAAGGCCCTGGTTACTCCTCCCCCGCCCTCCTCCCCTAGGAAACTGTAAAATCGCCAATTGAAAAGGGTCTTCCCGGCGTTTTGAATGATTTTTTACTTGTTTCTAACAAGCGGTACCTAGGACTTTCTCCATCATAAAAATTATTTTACTGTGTACTCTACGCCTTGCAGGCAAGGGACATTTTAAGTGTATTATGTCCCCAAAGCCAGATCTACAAACATTTCCGTGAATTCTCCGGGGTTCAGTTCTGGCATTGGCAAGAGGCGCATCGCAGATTTCCAGTCCAGGTAAAATTGAATCGGGGGCAGAGAGTTCCCTGAAGGAGAATGAGGTGGGTGGGTTTGGGGTCCCTTAGCGCTATCGAGATTTGTTGACACCTTGGTTTTCCCATGCTATTTGCCTTAAGGTAAGAGGCAAAGTACCTTAAAAAAGAGAAAACACACACACACCTGAGAGCCCAATAACATGCAGTCTTCTTAAGGAAGATTCTAAACATAAAAATAAATGTCATTTGTTGAGTGTATCATCAGTTTAAACATCAGGGGACCCACCACGACGATCCAGGTCAGCAGGAGAAACTAGCTTAGCACAGCAGTTGCCCTTCAGCATCTGAGTCCTTGATGGTTTTCACAGAAATCTTCCCAGGCAACCAAACAGCTTCTCCAGAGAGGTGAGTTTGAAAACTTACTCCAAATTCCTCTACATGTGCTTTAGAAGTGAGAGGGAAAAAATGACAAGAAAACTTCAGATTTCAGCCTACTGGCAATCTCTCCCAGACATTCTCTGTCTTCACAATCTTCAGAGGCACTGTTGTTAAAAGACACCAAGAAATTTTTATAATAGAATCATCCATGTAGAGAAATGCACACTTTTGCCTTTCTCCAAACAAAAAGTCATGGAAGCACAGCTACAACTTAGTGTCAACGGGTTTAAACATTCACTCAGCCACCAATTTGGGCAAAAAATAGGCATAATGTAAGACTACAGGGAAAATAGCTTAGGTGAAGTTGTAAGTAGGGTTTTGATCATCAGTACTGTTCTATTCTAAGATCAACACATGCTGTGCCTTTTGGTCACTTTTTGATCCCACCTGAATAGTGAAAAGGTCATAGGCCACATTTTGGGGTTAGTTACACCCAGGAAATAGGAGGGACTTGTTGGGGGAAGGTTATGGAGAGAAAGCTGACCTTTTTTTACTTCATTCTGTTTGGGGTTTTGTTTCCACCTGTGAGTAGGGGTGCAATTAATGTGTCTGGTATTAGTTATTTTTTATTTTATTTATTTACTTTTGCCTGTACCACACAATTTGTGGGGTCTTAGTTCCCCAACCAGGTATTGAACCTGGGCCCTCAGCAGTGACAATGCCAACTCCTGACCGATGGCCCACTGGGGAATTCCTGCCTTAATATTTTTTAAAAATGAACACACTAATCACTGTTAACATCCTGGTTTTGTTTCAAAATTTAAACCAGAAAGGAAGATTTTTGTTGTGTCTCTGGTTTTCTTTTGTTATTGCTGCTATGATTACATCTTACTTTTATGACTTAAAAAAAATATATGGCAACCACTGTGAATGCCCGAATGTATTTATTTGACCTCAGGAGCTGAAGCATCTTCTACTGTCACAAAACATAATTATGAAATATTGACACCTGGAGAGGGTGTCAACCACCCCAGGGTCTCTTTAGACAGTTTCCACTAGTGGGGTCTGCAAGGAAGCTGGAGCGAGACCCCATTCAGCAGGAGCGCTCAACAAACAGGCAGACACCTGTGTCCTTTCTCCTCTGCCCTCTCATTTAAATCCTACAAATCAGGCTACAGTTTAACCCTGGCATCTCCCTCACGTGGCACACAAATGTTGGCTTTCCTGAACCTGGTGCCAAGCACTTGAGTTCTACATGTAAGAACTCATTTCAGTGGGGCTGTCGGCCCGAAAACAACAACATTAAGAAAGCCAAAATGGCACCGTGGCAACCCAAGGATCTGAAGGGGAACCTAGCCAGCAAAAATCCATGGCAGATTAAAACCAGAACCTAAAAGGAAGAAAAGATACTACTCTTTAGATCCACTCTATAATATAAAATAAATATCAGTTTTGAAGTGCTCTTTAATACTAGGAATGCCAACAAAAAATCTTAAAAATATATATATATATATATATATTTTTTTTTTTTTTTTTCCCCTCACTTGAACAAAATCTGTAGCCTCCAAAACTAAGAACTGGAAGACTGGAGGGACTTCCCTGGTGGTCCAATGGCTAAGACTCCATGCTTCCAATGCAGGGGACCTGGGTTCCATTCCTGATCAGGAAACTAGATCCCCCATGCTGCAACTAAGACCCAGCACAGCCAAATAAATAAATAAATATTAAAAAACTAAGAACTGAAAATATTGTGTACCATACCTTGACAATATATTGTCAAGAAAATGACAATATATTGTCTAGAATATATATTTGGCGTTTTCTTTTCATGAGAAGCTTTGATATGCTCAAAGAAGATTCAGAACACTACCCTGCCCTAGTTTATCCCATTTGACAATAATGAGTTTTCATTTAGCTGAAAAATGTTTCGCGGCTGCATAAGCAGACCTGTAACAACAAAGCCCAGTTTCATTTATTTGTCCATTGAAAAGCTATTTTTCATTAGGATCTCAAAGTGAAGTAGCTCAGTCGTGTCCGACTCTTTGCGACCCCATGGACCCCATGGAGCCTATCAGGCTCCTCCATCCATAGGATTTTCCAGGCAAGAGTGCTGGAGTGGATTGCCATTTCCTTCTCCAGTGGATCTTCCCAACCCAGGGATGGAACCTGGGTCTCCCGCATTGCAGGCAGACACTTTACCATCTGAGCCACCAGGGAAGCTATTAGGACTTCAGACATAGCATAAAACTGATTCCCAAAGTCAAGTCTGGGATCAGGTTGGTGAGTATCACCTAGGAACTCGAAGTCTGGAGATCCCACCCAAGACCCACTGAATCTGGAGTTCAGTGGGCAGAGCCAGCAACCTCTGCCTGGACCCAGCCTTCAGTTGATTCTCTAGCTCCTTGAGACCCACCAGCTTAAATGATTCATAGGAAAACAAGTGTGAAATTATTTTTTCCCCATTCATATGTGAGACTCAGAAACTGTATATAATGAATCAACTGCACATGTTCCAAAACCATAACTGCATCATTTAGGGGATCCTCCATCCGTCTTTGTGGTGCAGGTCACCTAAACTCTTCTGTGTTGAAAGGATGTGCTTTAATCTTATCACACATATTGACCTTTTAAATAACCAGTTTACCCTGCTCAAAACCACTCATGTAGACTCTTTCTTTGTTTTAAAGAAACAGTTTTTCATTCATGTATACAAAGTTATAAAAATTCTATCAGTTATATGTACTTGGGACTAAGGGGAGGAAGAGGCAAAGAAGTTTAAGTTGAACATGATTTTTTTTAAAAAAGAATTTTATTGTTTCTTCCTGTTATGTCCCCTCTCCCACCTAAAGGATTAGATTATAAATATTATATTCAGAAAAATGCTGAGGCCCTGTAAAACGTGATTACATGAAACAAAGACTTCCCCAGCCCCATACCATCCAAACAAACAAATCACTCCTTTCTCCTAGGGGCGGTTCATGTCTCACCATACCAAACACAAGAAAACAAGATGTCCAAATGCCTTATGTTTCCTATCACATTTAGAGCAGGTGGAAGTCTGGTGGTACCCTGCACATCCCTGGATGTACCACACCCTGACCTCCAGTAAGAGGGGAAGACTACAGGCTTTGGTGCCACTGTGTCTGCTCCAAATCCTGACTCTGCCTCAACTCTGAGTGCCTCAGTGTTTCCATCTGCACAATGGGGATAATAGTGCCTACCTCCTAGGAGTGAGGATGAAATGAGATAGCATGTATGAAGAGGGTTTAAAATAATGCCTAGGAAATTCCCTGGCAGTCCAGTGGTTAGAACTCTGAGTTCTCACTGCCCAGGGCTAGGGCTCAATCCCTGGTGAGGGAACTAAGATCCCTAAGCCTGGCCAATGTTAGCGTTGTACAATATTGGTTGCTAAAATCACGGCTGCGTTCTCTTTATCCTCAGAGCACAGGCCACTCTGTCCACAGCCAAACCTGCTCCTCAGGAGGACCACTGGCTGACCTACAACCCCCTCACCCCTCCCACTCTCAGCCACCTCCTTGCACCCCTTATTCACTCAAGTTCACCTCCTATGTGCACCTGCCAAGTTGGTAGCCCTCTTTTTAACAGCAAGTGAGAGGCTCTTGGAGACATTCATTCCTGCAACGGACAGTTACACGTGGTTACGAGCATCTCTGCCCTGCTGTTGGCAGGTAAGGAACCCACCCTTCTGTGACCTCTTGTCTAGTGGGAGCTACACATCTATCCAACAATGTTCTGAGGCCCCCCTATGTGCCAAGTTCTACTGCAGTTCAGCGGATAATGTTCACAGAACTGACAAAATCCCCAAACTTACAAAGTGTATGCTGGCAGGCTCTATAGCTTTAATGAACGATTGCAGAGGGAAGGAAGGGAGAACAGGAAGGAGGGAATTAAAGAGGGAAGGGAGGCAGGGGAGGATTGCTAAGAGGAGAAATGCTAGAACAGAAACCAGGGTTCCATACAGGCTGGGGAGGAACTGAATAACCTATGGGTCAGACACATGGTGTTGCAGAGATTTTGGTCCAGAGGAGAATGGAAGGAGGCCCTCTGGACTCTGCTCTTATTGGCTTCAGGGTATTCAGCCCAGAGTAGATGTTCAGAAAAGAAATGATGTTCCCCTCTTGGAGAAGGTCACCAGGTGACCACTTTCTTCATTGACTGGGCAGGTAGCTTGCCAGGGCCTCTCCCATATCAGGGGACAGTGGTGAAGAGGCTCAAGGTCTCTGGAGACAGACAGGACATATAGCATCAGATGGCACTGGAGGAAAAGCAGGGGCCAGAACAATGAGGAGACTGGGTGCTTCAAGGATGTAGTCACGTGAAGGAAATGATCTCCGAGCAGGCACTCCAGTGATGGGTTTGTTTCAAATACAACACCAGAGGAAACAAAGAAAGTCCCCAATTGTCTCATACCCAGAGATAAACATCATTAAAACACAGAAGTATAATTCTACACATTCTATCCATAATCTATATTACACATGATATAGACGATATTGCAAATGTTACATTGTATCTATATTTTAAACAAATGTTAAATAACAATAGCAGTACTTTATCTTCTGCAGTTTGCTTTTTTGCACTTAGCTGTAGAATAGGGACTTCTTGCATGCTAATATATGTAGATTTGGGACTTCCCTGGTGGCTAAAATGGTAAAGAATCTGCCTGCAATACAGGAGACCTGGGTTCATCCCTGGGTCCCAAAGATCCCCTGAAGATGGAAATGGCAACCCACTGCAGTATTTTTGCCTGGAGAATTCCATGGACAGAGCAGCCTGATGGGCTACAGTCCATGGGGTTGAAAAGAACTTGGCCACTAAGCGACTTTCATATATAGATTCAGTTCTTTCCTTTTTGCTTTCCTCCTCATTTTTCTTCTGTCTTCCTTCTTTTTTTTTTTTTTCTCTTTTGCTGGTTTGAAGTTTAATTAATGTTTATGAGAGCTGCCATATTAGAATTGTTTACCGCTTCTTGCTTTTGTCCGTCGCATCCCAGCTGACCTGCACCGGCACTTACCGTGTGTGCCTCAGTGTTCCAGGTCCTTTGCATGTAGTATCCCATTTAATCCTGCAGGAGCCCCGTGAGGTGAAAACTACTACAGTTTCCATTTTGCCTGTGTAGAACCCAGAAACACAGCACTTTAGTAACTTGCCCTTCAAAACCAGGGAGGAGACAGAAATGGGTAAATAAGACCCTAGGTGCTAAGGTGTCTGCTGAAGACTAAACTCATAGCCTAACAAGTTGAGTCAAGCTGTCTTTTAAAATAGCCTGTGGGACAAACAGAATATGGCTACAGGTTCTTTAAGGCCTGAGGGCTGCCAGGGCAAAGCTGCCGGAAACAGAGAGCCTGCAGACAGGCAAACGTAATGCCTAGATTCCAGGGGTGATGCCTAGAAATGGGGTTTGGCCACCAGAGCCTAGGGGAGCAGCGTCATCTAGTCTTTACATCCCCACCAGTGGTGAAGAAAATGTGTCTACCTCCTTCCACTTACAAAGTGGAAAGACATTATTCTACTGATTCTTAATTTTTTCCAGAGCTTCCCTGGTGACTCAGTGTCAAAGAATCTGCCTGCCAGTACAGAAGACTTGGGTTCAATCCCTGGGTTTGAAAGATCCCCTGAAGAAGGAATGGCAACCCACTCCAGAATTCTTGCCTGGAAAAATCCCACGGGCAGAGGAGCCTGGCAGGCTTTAGTCCATGCAGTCACCAAAAAGTCAGACATGACTTAGCTACTAAACAACAATGACAATCTTTGCTAAATGGCTGGTTCAACAGAAAATGGTACATTTGATTTTCATCTTTTCTATAAGTTGCTGGTCACATGTGTGATTTCTTCCACAGACTATTTGTGCTACTTGGCCTTTTTTCTATCGAGGCATCTTTTCTTCAGTATATTTTCAGCCCTCGCTTTGGGAAGCACATATACTAAAAGCAGAATATTTTTTTCCAATGATCTTCATACATCCTTGTTCATCTTTATTGCAGCGGGTATGGGGGCAGGGAGAGGAGTGGGAAGGGAGATGTATTCATGGTCTAAGGTAGACAGACCTGATTTTTTTAAATTAATTAATTAATTAATTTTTATTTCTGGCTGCGTTGAGGCTTCGTTGCTGGGCGAGGGCCTTCCCTAGCTGCAGCGAGTGGGGGCTGCTCCTTAGTTCCGGCACTCGGGCTTCTCACTGTGGTGGCTTCTCTTGTGGAGCACAGGCTCTGGGGCTGGCAGGCTTCCGCAGTTGTGGTGTGCAGGCTAAGTTGCTCCACGGCATATGGCATCATCCTAGACCAGGGATCGAACCCCTGTCCCCTGAACTGGCAGGTGGATTCTTGACCACTGGAGCACCAAAGAAGTCCCAGACCTAATTTTTATTTTTCCCAAGAGGAGAGATGCTAGCCAATGGCCCTCACAGTAAGAATGAGCAAGAAGAAACACCCCTATTAATCATGTACGTTGATCTCTCTCTACATGTATTTTTCTGCCCTCCCATCTGTCTAAAGCGCCGGTGTCAAGCTATGTTTTGATGATTGTAGCTTTTGCCTTGTTTCTATAACTGCCTCATCTCCCTGATTTAAGTCTTGCAGAAAAATCTTGGAATCAATGTGTCAGGCTCTTCCCCACCCCCGACACACACACCCACATCCTCCTCCCCCCGCACATACATCTTACTTCCTTCTTGAATGGAATTACCCAGAATGGTGTAGCTAGAAAAATCTGGTATCTTTGTACTAACAAGGCTGAGATTAGATGTCTTTTGGGTCTCAGAAGAGACAGGAAGAAGCTAGGCCTGGGGCCGAGCTCTGGATTCAAACTGAGATCTCCCCCCACCCCGAGGGGACATTTGGGAAAGTCTGGAGATTCTTCTGGTTGTCTCAGCTCCCGGGGTCAGCCCTCCTGACATCTCCCAGGTGGACTCACAGTGCCCAGGATGCCCCCATGAGAGAGAGTTATCTGGTCCATAGTATCCACAGCATCGAGGTTAAGAAACCTTGCATTATTTTGCTTTGTTCATCCCAATCCAGTCAGGGCCTGGAGGAATGACACCAAGGCATCTTGTGTCGAGTGACTCCAGGCAGCACTGGCCTGGGGCTGCTCACTGCAGCTGGGAGCCATTGGTATGGGGGAGCTGGGGTGGGGGCGGGGGATGTTGATTTCAGAGTGGGGAGGTTAAGCTGAAGCAGAACACGAGGGAATGCAATGTGTCTGCACCATCCCCAGCCCCATCCCTTAGGTGCATTCCTCATGGTGAAATCACTTCTCATTTGCCAGGCCCCGGTGCAAAATTATAATTTTGCCAGACCCTTGTTCAAAAGTGAGGAATTCCAGGAGCATCACAGCAGAGCATTAACCCAAGCACAAGGCCCTTCAAGCTCAGCAACCTTGTAAATGCACAGACCACACATCCAGGAAGCTGGCTGGCTCCCTCCACAGCTCAGGAAAGCCACTCTGCCCTCATTCACCCTCCCTCTGCTGCCACAACTTGCATTTTCTACTGAAGGATACATCCTCAAGCTCTAACCATATTCTAAGTCCTCATTTTAAAAACCACTGCACAGAATTTCATAATCTGAACTTTGGTGCTTTGCACACGTTGTCTAGTATCAGGCCTATAGGAGGTTGATGCTCAGTAGCTAAATTGTGTCCAACTCTCTGAGGCCTATGGGTTGTAACCCACCAGGCTCCTCTGTCAGTGGGGTTTCCCAGGCAAGAATACTGGATTGGGTTGCCATTTTCTTCTCCAACGGGTCTTCCTGACCGAGGAGTTGAACCCGAGTCTCTGCCTGACAGGTAGATTCTTTACCATTGAGCCACCTGGGAAGCCCTCAAAACGTTTGTTTTATGAATGAAAATGCACCTTTCCTCTGAAATGTAGAATCCTTGAGGGTCAAAGAATCTGTCCCATTCCCTGCATCTACAACTTGCCAGCAGAGTAGGCGCGTCATTAATATTGGTTAACCATAAAATCTCTTTGACTCTACAGAGTCAGGTCTTAGTTTCCTCACCTTGAAGAGGGGGGTGGATGAGGGACAGAAAAGCTACATAACTTGCCCCAGGCCGCACACCAAATAAAAACCAGGGCTACAGGCTTCAGAGTCTGAAAAGCCTGAGCTGAGCAGAGACACTGAGCTTTCAGAGAGTTATCTAGCCAGGCAGAGGAACAGGAAGGGGAACTTTGGAGAGAAGGATGGGGAGGGATGAAAGGAGACAAGGGGAGGAGGTCAAGGGAGACAGAGCCGGGGGCAGCCATGGCTTCAGGGGCGCTGCGGGCTGCTTGGGGTTCCCCAGACACGTCTGGTCCAACTGCCCTTGGCGGGTGTGTCCTGTGGCCGTGGTGTCCATAAGACCGTTTCAGAGGGTCATGCGAGCACGGCTGTTTCATAATAGTGTACGATGTTATTTGCTTCACTCGGTCAGCATGCTGGAATTTTCCAGAGGCTATGTGATGGCCTATCACAGCAGATAGGAGAACCCGGTTGCCTTCTATTACGCCAGGCATTAAAGGGAGCTGCAAAACAGATAAGCAAGCCGACCAACGAACAAATCCCAACCACCATTCTCACATTTCTTCTTTAGTTTTAGAAAATATGGTTACTTTTTTCATAAAATATGCTTTTAGGTTGATATGTAGTGGGTGTATTATTGTTACTTTCAAATACATGTTTTAAATGACTCAGTAATTTCTGATACAATAATTATTGATAACCCACATAATCAATTTCAGGTTTTTTTCAATGTGAAGAGATCCTTAGACAGAAACTTTGAGAATCTCTACCCTTTGGTGAGCTTGGTTTGTCACCACCAAGCAGGTGCTCATCTACTGCATGATTAAATAGATATATGGAAGGATAAATAAGCTGATAAGTACATGAGTGAAGAATTGTGTTTTTGAAATATCTGTACCCCTACATTCACTGAAGCATTACTTACAATCACCAAGATATGGAAACAGCCTGAATGTCCATCAACAGATGAATGGATGTATATATATGTGTATATATATGTATCTCCACACATGTGTCAGTTCAGTTCAGTTCAGTCACTCAGTCGTGTCCGACTCTTTGTGACCCCATGAATTGCAGCACGCCACGCCTCCCTGTCCATCACCAACTCCCGGAGTTCACTCAAACTCATGTCCATCGAGTCAGTGATGCCATCCAGCCATCTCATCCTCTGTTGTCCCCTTCTCCTCCTGCCCCTAATCCCTCCCAGCATCAGGGTCATTTCCAATGAGTCAACTCTTTGCACGAGGTGGCCAAACCTGCATATAGGTTTCTCAAGAGGCAGGTCAGGTGGTCTGGTATTCCCATCTGTCTCAGAATTGTCCAGTTTATTGCAATACACACCAAGTACACATACATATATGTAATGGAATACTATTCTGCTACAAAAAAGACTGAAGTCTTTCCTAAGCAACAACATGAATGGACCTTGAAGGCATTATGCGAGGTGAAACGAATCAGGCAGAGAAAGACAAATTCCATATGCTCTTATTTACATGAGGATTCTTAAACAAAAGTGAAATCAAAACACCAAGCTCAGACAACAGTGAAATCAAAACACCAAGCTCAAACATACAAAAACAGATTGATGGTTGACAGTGGTGTGGGGCAAGCAAACTGAGTAAGGAAAGTCAAAATATCCAGCTATAAAATAAATAAGTCATGGGGTTGCAATATACTGCATGACAACTGTAATTAGTAAGACTGCATTGCATATTTGAAAGTTGCTAAGAGAGTAGAACTGTATGCAGGTCAGGAAGCAACAGTTAGAACTGGACATGGAACAACAGACTGGTTCCAAATAGGAAAAGGAGTACGTCAAGGCTGTATACTGTCACTCTGCTTATTTAATTTACATGCAGAGTACATCATGAGAAACGCTGGACTGGAAGAAACACAAGCTGGAATCAAGATTTCGGGGTGAAATATCAATAACCTCAGATACGCAGATGACACCACCTTTATGGCAGAAAGTGAAGAGTAACTAAAAAGCCTCTTGATGAAAGTGAAAGTGGAGAGTGAAAAAGTTGGCTTAAAGCTCAACATTCAGAAAACGAAGATCATGGCATCTGGTCCCATCACTTCATGGGAAATCGATGGGGAAACAGTGGAGACAGTGTCAGACTTTATTTTGGGGGTCTCCAAAATCACTGCAGATGGTGATTGCAGCCAAGAAATTAAAAGGCGCTTACTCTTTGGAAGGAAAGTTATGACCAACCTAGATAGCATGTTGAAAAGCAGAGACATTACTTTGCCAACAAAAGTCCGTTTAGTCAAAGCTATGGTTTTTCCAGTGGTCATGTATGGATGTGAGAGTTGGACTGTGAAGAAAGCTGAGCGCCAAAGAATTTATGCTTTTGGACTGTGCTGTTGGAGAAGACTCTTGAGAGTCCCTTGGACTGCAAGAAGATCCAACCAGTCCATTCTGAAGGAGATCAGCCCTGGGATTTCTTTGGAAGGAATGATGCTAAAGCTGAAACTCCAGTACTTTGGCCACCTTGTGCAAAGAGTTGACTCATTGGAAAAGACTCTAATGCTGGGAGGATTAGGGGCAGGAGGAGAAGGGAACGACCAAGGATGAGATGGCTGGATGGCATCACCAACTCGATGGACATGAGTTTGAGTGAATTCCGGGAGTTGGTGATGGACAGGGAGGCATGGCGTGCTGCAATTCATGGGGTGGCAAAGAGTCAGACACAACTGAGCGACTGAATTGAACTGAACTGAAGAGAGTAGATCTTAAAAATTCTCTCATCAGAAAAGTAATAATTTTGTAACTTATGTCTGGTGATGGGTATTAATTGGACTTCTTGCAGTAATCATTTTGCAATATATAAAAATCATCATGCTGTACTCTAGAAGCTAATATAATGTATGTCAATTACACCTCAATTTAAAAATCAATAAATTCATTTTTTTAATAATTATATTTTGGATATATTAGAGGATACAAGATATACTGCTCTGAACATCCCCAGAAGGAAGGAGGGAGGCGAGCGAGGACAGCTCCCTTCCTCCTGACAACTAGAGTTTCCTCTTTTATAAATGGGACAGTAAAGGGTTCCCCTAAGAATGCTATGCTTAGGTTCCCTGAGTCAGAGAAGTCAGCAAAGGGCCTGGCCTGGGGAAGGAAGGGTGGGTTATGAATACAATAGAAACCTCGATTATTTGTCAGTTTGCTTCTACTGTGGGCCCCTCCCTCCCCACCCTCCGTGCCATCTCACTTCCAGATTTATTTGCCTTTCTCCTTCTGTTTGACTGAAGGGGAACAGACGGTTCAGGGACAGTCTCTGGTGAGGTCAGCGCGTCTTCCTCTGCAGCTCTAAGAAGGCTGGCAGTGGTGGGAAGAGTGAGTGGGCAAGGGGAGGAATTGGGGTCAGGCGTCCAGCGCCAGCCTGATGGTGGTGGCCAGCACCCCAGTCCTAAAACCCAGCATTACAGAGTGTTGACTGCACATCCAAGACCTTGCAGCACATCCTGTATCCTTCGAGAAACTTTTAAAATCTCCACCGACCAGACACCCCCCAAGTTTTCTCCGTTGACGGAGTTGGGTGGGCAAGCACAGGATACAGTGCTCATTTCTAAGCACTAGGAGTTGGTAGAGCCCCGGAACCAACGAGTTTGGGTGCTAAATTCCACCAAGTCTTAAACCAGACCCCAGAGGAGGGAGCGGGGCGGACAGAGCAGAAACCTCTGCCAGGCCAGGCAGTCTCAAGCTCTTGGGATTTGTCTGGGGCAAGAGGAGCGAAAAGCAGTGTCTGGATTCCGAAGTGGGAGTTTTTACCTTAAAAGGTCACTTGCTGGTGTGCTCAGTGTCCTTGTGTTCCTGGGGCCTTGGCACCTACAAAGGCTTGATTAAGTGGTCCCCTCCTGGACCGGGGCTGAGTCACCTTCTCAAACCGGCCTCTCCCCTGTCACCCGGCTCCACAATGTCCCTCCACCCTGCGATTCCCTATCTCTGTCCAGAGTTGTCTCTTTTCCATCTTTCATTCCACAGATATTTATGGAGCGCCTACACAGTCCCAGGCCTTGTGCTGAGAAGCTCAGAGGGAACGAAAAGGCTCTGGCCCCTGGCTTCGGGGCTTCCCATGGCTGGTGGGAGACAACATCTTAAACAACCACACAGCTCATCACTTTACCGAGGCATCCGTGCCCCAGAGAGACAGGCTGCTGAGGGGATAAGGCAGCCCAGCCGATCCTGGAGGTCAAGCAGGGCTCAGAAGAGGCAATACTGAAACCAAGAGGGGTCAGAAGGACAGAGAGCAGATCTTCAGAGGAAGCATCGGGGAAGGGAGGGTGGGCAAGCCCTGGGGCAGCACACACTGAGCTTAGGAGTCGGGAGCCGCTTAGATGGAGTCAAGCTCTGTGCTTCAGTCCACATACATTCTTCCTGTTATCTCCAGACCCCACTGAGCACTGTCCTACCAGAGGCTGTTTTGTAAATGAGATGCTTTT
The DNA here is from genome assembly GCA_006408675.1 of Madoqua kirkii. Classification (NCBI taxonomy): domain Eukaryota; kingdom Metazoa; phylum Chordata; class Mammalia; order Artiodactyla; family Bovidae; genus Madoqua; species Madoqua kirkii. The sequence continues at coordinate 20,094 of SJYC01137182.1, forward strand.
CTGAGGCTGCCCGGGTGGTGGATGAGCAGGTCCTTCCCTCTTACAACAGATGCACCTTGAGTACTTCTGGGTACCAGGGGATGGTAGGGAAGGGAAACCTCAGAGTTTACCATAGAGACCACCATGACCCCCACACCTAAGACAGGTCAGATATCAGGAGGAAAGGCAGAAATAGGAAGTGAAGGGGCGTGTGTCTTAGTGTGTGTGTGTGGCAGGGGGGTACCTGCAATTGTGGAGGTGACTCCCTGGCACCCAGGAGGGACCCCAGGCATACAGAGGTTCAAGAATTGTCCTTCCCAGCCCAGGCAGATAGCTCAAGGATGAGACTCTAACACCAGCTGCCAAACCACTTACCTGATGGATCACCTTTTCAAAGAGCCAATGACTCCAACCAAAGCCACTCACAGGCTGTGGAAGGTCTGGGTGCCATGAAGATGGGGGAGATTCTGCTGTAGAATGTAATGGAGCAAGAGCCCATAGAATCTATGGGGTTTGCTGGAATCTATGGGGTTTGCTGTACTAATGTCTGTTTAGTTTCTCAGATGCTACAACTGGGACTTCCCACTTGTAGGAAGGACTACTAATCCAGTAGTTAGGACTCAGTACTTTCACTGCCATGAGTCCACGTTCAGTCCCTGGTCGGGGAACTAAGATCTCACAAGTCACAGGGCACCTCCAAAAAATTAAAAAATAGAATAAAAGGCTACAATCAATTTCATCCCACACTCCCACCGTGTAGAGAAGACCACGTCCTCCCAAGGTCACATTTGTACATTAAGGAAAGTATGAGCGTCCTAGCCTCTCCCCACCAGTAACCATGATTAACAAGTTTGGGAAGGGTCCTCTGAGTCCTTTTTCTATTTAAGCCCATTTTCTGCATACAACCTACAAAGAAGAGCTTATTCTTTGCTACTTGACGTGAGTTTTCCACGTGGCAATATTCTTGGCTATTCTTCTTCACTGTTATCTGCAGCTCCATCTCATTTTGTAGCTTCTGCACAATCCAAGGGTGGAGACGGTTTGGTGATGACTAATCTTTCCCATGTTGATTGTATTTCATGCTATTTGCCTGAGCTTCCATCACACTATCTTTTTCCTTGTCTTATGTCAAGAATTCTCCTAGAGTTTGTGTTTGAGGTTTGGGTAATGGGATTGTGGTGAGTACATTTGTGTGTGTTTGAGTTTGGAGGGAGAAGACTCGTGTTACAGTTTGCACATGGAGAGACATATCCATCAGCATTGATTTTTACGTTCCTCCCATTTGAAGTGCTACCGCCGTCACTTCCTAGTTTCCCTTATAGGCATGGGGCTGTCGCTGTCCTGCGTGTTGGTTAAATCCTCTATTCCTACCCCTGTTTCAAGACAGAAGGCAAAATCTCTCAGACTCGTTCCCACACCTGCCTCATCTCACTGCATTCATCCTCCTTGAGAGCTTCACAATTTCTCTGCTCTGCTCCAGCCCTCAACCTACGCTCTTCCCTCCTCCTTCCAAAAATCTTGCTTTAAGTATTGCTCTAAATGTACAGACAGGTCTTGAGACACCTGAGATCTTTATGCTGATGAAGCTGAGATTAGGTCCCTTTTATGTCTAGGAAGGACAATAAAACACTAGCCTCCTGATGCAGAGCCCTCGGGTGAGAAAAATAAAAATCTGGATGGGTGACCCAGAGGCTGGCCACAAGGGCATAGAGTCCTCAGTGACTCACCTGTGCTCTGGCCTCTGGCGGGCTTCCTGGATTTCTTCCAAAGGACACAACCCCAGGCAAGGGTGTGCCTGCAAGGCTCCCAGCCCTGAGGGGACCCCCCACCACAGGGTCCCGTGCAAGTTATTTTCAGTAGCTGTTGTTTGTATCAACCTCTATCCTCATAGGAACTCCTCCTGTGGGTAGAGATGAAATAGATTTTTTTTTTTAACAGCTGATTCATATATTGATCACTTGGGTTCAGGGCTTCCCTGATAGCTCAGTTGGTAAAAAATCCACCTGCAATTCAGGAGAATCTGGTTCCATTCCTGGGTCAGGAAGATCCACTGGAGAAGGGATGGACTACCCACTCCAGTATTCTTGGGCTTGTCTTGTGGCTCAGCTGGTAAAGAATCTGTCTGTAGTGCAGAAGACCTGGGTTCAATCCCTGGGTTGGGAATTCTCCACAATTCCCCTGGAGAAGGGAAAGGCCGCTCACTTCAGAATTCTGGCCTGGAGAATTCCATAGACTATATAGTCCATGGGGGTCACAAAGAGCCTGACACGACTGAGCAACTTTCACTTTCATATTGATCCTGCTGCTACTGCTGCTGCTAAGTCACCTCAGTCGTGTCTGACTCTGTGTGACCCCAGAGACGGCAGCCCACCAGGCACCCCCATCCCTGGGATTCTCCAGGCAAGAACACTGGAGTGGGTTGTCATTTCCTTCTCCAGTGCATGAAAGTGAAAAGTGAAAGTGAAGTCGCTCAGTCATGTCCGACTCTTCGTGACCCCAAGGACTGCAGCCCACCAGGCTCCTCTGTCCATGGGATTTTCCAGGCTAGAGTACTGGAGTGGGGTGCCATTGCCTTCTCCAACATTGATCACTAGTAAGTGCTTTCTTTCATTGTTCAAAAACTTTCAGTAGATTTTCATTCAATAAATATTTATTTTATACCTCACGTCCTATCCAAAGAAAAAAGCTATGAACACATCCGACATCCAGAGGTGAGGACCACTGAGCGAAATGGAGAAAGAGGAGAGAGGCAGGTGGGATGCTGGAGTGGTGGGGACAAGGCCTCAGGAGCCAGTGCAATTTAAACAGGGTGTCATAATGGAAAAGAGGATAAAAAAGAATATGTGTATGTGTAACTGAGTCACTTTGCTGTATAGCAGAAATTAATACAACATTGTAAATCAATTACATACTTCAATAAAAAATAAGTCATAAAACAAAGAGAGAGAATGGATACATGTATGGCTAAGTCCCTTTGCTGTTCAGCTGAAACTATCACAGCATTGTTTGTTCTGCTATACCCCAAAACAAAAGAAAAATTTTAAAAATAAATAAAAGAGTCTCAGAAGAGACTTCACCCAGCTTATATATATAAATAATCACAACTTGCAATTATTTTGTTTAGTTATAAATTTGCCATCCATCTTTTCCACAAGAGCTTTAGAATAGTGGGGTCCTCTCTGTCTCCAAGATCCTGGATGATGCCTGTGGCATGTCAAACTGTCACTGTGAGTGTAATCCTTGAAGGAGACCTAAGGAAGTCCAGGTCTCAGGGAGAAAGTGGATTAATCCAGAGTGGGCTGGATACGTTAGCGCAGTATACATACAGTCACTTGCGGTTTTCCTTCAAATGGAGGTTTGGTTTCCGCGGGTCTGGATCTGGGATTTTGCATTTCTAACACGATCCTGGGGATGTGGTGGCCCTAATTCTCAGATATTGTTCGATGTTTGTTTAAATGCATTATGGTGTTGGGCAACTTTAGGTCTTCCCCTAGCCTGACTGAAAAACACAATATGAAAGAGGGAATGTTTGTTCTTTTTTTAAGAGGGACTGGTTATTAGATGGCAAGAAATGGTTATTAATTTCGATCAGCAATAATAACCATGTTGGGTTAGGTGATTAGAATAACAATAAACAAGCAAACAGTCTTTATCTGTTTATTTTTAGGTGAAATGATACAAAGTCTTGTTTCGTCTTAAAATAATGATGGGGGAGTGGAGGAGACGGATGGAAAGCAAGTGGCAGGAAGTAGTGGTGATCGAAACAGCGGTGAATCTGAGGGAGAGGTGGGTCGCTGTACAATTCTCTTTACTTTGGGATGGGTTTGAAAAGTTCTCCGGTAATAACAAATAAAATGGAAATAAGATGTGCGCTCCATTTTCAAGAGAGGGCAATTGAGCTAGAGTTGAAACAGGGTCATGCACACAATAGCTGCTAGTACAAATCTAATTAACATCATTCTTATTTAAAAGACTGAGTTCCACAAAGTCAGTATCTCCGTAACCTGCATAACAGGTCACATTCAGAAAGAAGTGTTTCATCTCTGGATTCTTCTTTTCCTTTTTGTGGGAGGTGTGGTCTAATTCTTTTCTCTTCCTCGGGCCACACCCAATGCATAACCTTCCAACTCCGAGAAAACTGCTATTAACATTTTCTTTTAACACAAATTATTCACTCACAAAGGAACGATTACAGATCTAAGGAACCACTGTTTATGCTGGCTACCTGGGAGGGCAAGGGGATGTGAATGGGTGGGAACATGGATTTGTATTCCCACTTTATACTCTGTTGATTTTGTTTGCTTTAAAGTATTTTTTTAAAGTTACCCACTAACGCATGAATATATTTTGGTTATAAAACATTCATGAAGTATATGTAAATGTACAGCTACAGAGCATATGAATGTCCATCTTCTTGGCTTTCTCCTAGAAGTCAAGCTTACTCCTGAGTTTAATCCCCGGATAACTGATATATCCTTGGAATCCTTTTTCTTTATGTTGTTTAGTCGCCCAGTTGTGTCCAACTCTTCTACAACCCCATGGACTGTATGTACTCTGCCAGGCTCTGTCTTCCAGGCTCCCCTGTCCATCGAATTTCCCAGGCAAGAATACTGGGGTGGGTTGCCATTTCCTTCTGCTGGGGATCTTCCTGATCCAGGGGTCGAACCTGAGTCTCCTGCATTGGCAGATGGATTCTTTACCGCTGGAGACCCAGGGAATCCCTTTTTCTATATATTGAAGTGTATCTCTCTGCGAGCAGCTTTTTTTAATAGAGTTTATTCTTTGCTATTTTACACAAATTTACCACCCAGCAATACAGGTGGCCATGCTTCTGCATTATTAGCTATCGACATGTTTCATTTTTTTAAATACCTGCAAAAAGAATGGATTTCAAATTAATCAATAAAAACAACCAATATTTCTCTCCTAGGGTAGAGGAGTCCTGCTGGATGACCTGAACTTGAAGGGTTTGTTATTTAGTAACTGAGAAAATATGTAGAAGAATCTAGAACTCTCATCATATCAGAGGGCAGTGAATCTAGGAGGAACCCCCTCCTCGTAGCGTGGTGATGAAGGGAAGGCCTGGACGGCCCAACGGGAGACAGAACCAAATGGCCTCGGCACAGGAACGTGGTGGTCTGAGACAGCCCAGTGGAAGACCATGATGTCTCTGCACTTCCCAGGTTCCGCTGACCGTGAAAGACGGTTTGTTATCAGTTTAGATAAAAGCAGCCAAAATGACACAGGCTCTGCGCGCTCCCAGGCTGTTACTCGAAGAAACAGCGCAGATGCACCACACGGATGATAGTGGAACAGGCTTGCCTGTTACTGAAATGCTGGAATTCTGAGCAGCCTGAGAAGACTGCTCTGGCCACTTGCAGATAGTGCCTATTAGCAGGCAAATGCCCTCCAGCATTTTTAAGACTTTTAAAGATATTAGCATGTCTTAAGCCTTTCCTAGGCTTCAGGCAGTAGACTAAGCATTACCTTGCTGTCCACAAATAACCACTGACCACCTACTACGCATCTCCCAGGATTACAGGCATCGGTCATAGAGCAGTAAGCCCAGCAGACCTTGTGTCTGCCTCCATGGGCTTGTGGTCTCAGTCCAACATACAGAATCACAGAGTGTGAAAGCCCCATGAGGAGAGACATTCCCGGCAAAAGAAATCGCCCGTGTCCTGCCAGCAGCTCTACCCTGAAAATGTTCACCCATCAGTTGGCTGCCTGACTTTGGAAAAGACAGTTAACGGCTTAAGACTTCATTTTCATCATTGGTAAATTACAGTGGAATCTTCCTGACCCAGCGATTGAACCCAGGTCTCCTGCAATAGTCACAGATCATCATACTGCTAGCCCCAGAGGGGCACCGTTTCCGTTCACATGTAAGGACCCCTGAGAATCCTGGTGAATGACTGGAACCCCAGGCCCACCTGCTGATCAGGGGCTGGGAAGGGCTACCTTTGAAGTGCAGGTACCCTGTCTGGGCTCTGGTCCCTAATCCTGCCAGGAACCCTAACCCAGGTGGAGGTGGGGTCAGGGGTGATGGGAAATTACCCTCTTCCTGTGTTGTGCCAACATCATTGACCATGAACATGTGCTCTTCTGACAAAAATACCAATTTAATTTTGTATTAAATGATCTAGTATCGGTACAAGGGCAATCAGAAAGGCTAATGGAATTGAATAAAGCCCTTAATACCCTATTCACATATATATGAGGCTTTGTTGTTACTGTTGTTTAGTCGTTTAGACTCTGTGGCCCCACGGACTATAGCCCACCAGGCTCCTTTGTCCATGAAATTCTCCAGGCAAGAATACTGGAGTGGATAGTCATTTCCTTTTCCAGGGGATCTTCCCGACCCAGAGATTGAACCTGAGTCTCCTGCTTGGCAGGCAGATTCTTTACCACTGAACCACCATATGGGAATCTGATAAACAGTAAAAGGTGCCATTTCACATCAGTGGAAAAAGAACCTGTTATCCAATAGTGACATTAAGCAGAGGCATTTGGGGGGGAAATTTTAATTCCTTGTTTTAAAAATGAGTACACTCATAGCAAATAATTAAATGTACAAAGTGTTAAAGGGGCAGGAAAAAGTTTAGTAATGGATATGACTTTAATACCAAGACGTAAAGAAAAAACACTGATGAAATGTACCACCTAAAAATTTCAAGTGATGTATTTTAGAGACTAACAAATGGAAGCAAAACTCCTGTGTGCTCCCTTCCCAGTGTAGGAAGGAAAATAATATAGTACCACCCCAGGAAAACAGAAGTTGGAGTATTTCCTTCTTTGCCTGCTTTTATTCTTGAATTTCCCATATAGGCACCTATGGATCAAATCCAGGTATAAAACTCTGTATCCTTCTGCAATCTGTATTTTTCCTCCACCTGTGTTGACATAGGAAGCTCAGCTGCAGGAAAATGCAAAACTGCAGCAGTAGCTGAGGATGGTTGCATGTTTCATGCCCAGCTCTGAGGTGTGTTCCCTTCAGTGTTATCCTTGCTGGGAGTTCAGTTTATTCCCACTTAACAGAGGTGGTAACTAAGGCCAGGATCTAGGCAGAGGGACTCTGGAGGGCCCACAGGAAGAGGTCCTCCATGCTCCCTGGCCCACACCCTGTCCTCAGCAGCGCGGGCTCCCCAGGGAGCAGCTGAAAATGCAGGTCCCTGTGGGGATGACAGTGGCCACTGCAGCCCAGGACAGAGCTGAGATGCAGCTGTGTCTCTGGAATGGTCCCTCCCCCGTCCTGCTGTAATTCAGCCCATTTGCCCCAATTGCCAACTTCGTAAACTCTAGAACCGTGGTTCTCAAAGCCTGGTTCCCCCACAGGCAGCACCTGCAGGACCTGAGATCACATTAGAAATGCAAATTCCCGGACCCCACCCCAGAACTCCTGAATGGAAACTGGAGGCGGTCCCAGGGATTCCCCAGCAGGTGGTGATGTGAGGTCAAGGTCACAGACCTCTGTCTGGAGTGTGAGACCGGGTTCCCTTTTAGCCTTGGTTCAGCTGTGAGTGAGCTTCATGGACTCTTAATAAAAATGCATCGTCATGAGATGAGCCAGCACAGGTGCTCAGTAACTACTGCCAGTGGTGTTGTTCGCTCGCTAAATTGTGTCTAGCTCTTTGCAACCCCATGGACTGGAGCACAGCAGGCTTCCTCCTCCTTCACTATCTCCCCGATTTTGCTCAAACCCATGTCCATTGAGTCGGTGATGCCATCCAACTATCTCATCCTCTGTCGCCCCCTTCTCCTCCTGCCCTCAATCTTTCCCAGCATCAGGATCTTTTTCAGTGAGCTGGCTCTCCACATCAGGTGGCCAAAGTATTAGCGCTTCAGCATCATTCCTTCCAGTGAATATTCAGAGTTGATGTCCTTTTCAACTGACTGGTTTGATCTTGCTGTCCAAGGGACTCTCAAGAGTCTTCTCTGGTACCACAATTCAAAGGCATCAGTTCTTCAGCATTCAGCCTTCCTTATGGTCCAGCTCTCACATCCATACGTGACTACTGCTAATGAGTCCTTAACAAACATTTCCTAAATGTTCACCCTGTGCTGGGGTCTGTGTGTGGGGCTCCTGTGCCCCTGGAGGTGGGGGCCCAGTGAGGGAAACTTTAAGCCAAGAAGCCCATTCAGGAGCCCAGTTCAGAACAAGGACCTTGATGCTCACTGAGTTTAACTGGAGTCTAGGGCAGAAGATGTGGGGTTGCATACGGAACCCCGTATCCAGTGGGAGACCACAGATTTATATTTCCCTCTGGTCTGAAATGCCAGTGCTAATATATTTACACTTAGGCACACTAAAATAAGTAGCTTTTTTTAAATCCAAATATTCATTGAGCACTTATTATGTGTATATCCCTGGTCAAGGTGTCTGATATTTATCTTTGAAGTGAAGTCCTTTCTAATGATTAAAATGAAACATATGCATGTCTCAGAAAACAAATAAATAGGACAGAAGGGCAGAATATAAAGGTTAATCTCTCTATTTCCGTAGCCATTCACCTTCTAATTTTCACATATTGTTTTTAAATTCTGAAACATTTTTGTTCATTTGTAAAACAAATGGCCCACTCTTCAGAGTTTTCTGTGAATTGCCTGTTCATATCTTTTGTCTATTTTTCTATTTTTTACTGCTCTTTTGCTTTATTTTTTTCTTTTTGATTTCTAGGGTTTCTTTCCTGTATTCTGAAGCCCTGCACGTATTATGGTCTTTTGACGCTGAGTATCTTATTTTTTGCCACTTGAAATCCCTTTAATGCAATCGACTGTATCAACATTTTCTTTTTTCTTAATTTTATTTAATTTTATTCTTTTTTTGTGTGTGCAGCAGATAGAATCTTAATTCCTTGACCAAAACCCACATACCCTGCATTGGAAGCAGAGTCTAAACCACTGGACCCTCAGGGAAATCCCAATATTTTCCTTTAAAGTTTTGTTATTTTTATCTTGATGAAGAATCCTCCCTCACCCTGATATCATGGTTATTTCTATTTTCTTCTAAAAGTTTTCAGTGCTGCATTTTCATATTGATTTATCTAGTCTATCTGAATTTTATTTTGTGAATGATCTAATAACAGGAATCTAATTTATCTTCTTTTCATAGCCAGTTACACAGAACCGTTTGCCAACTAATTCATTTCCTCTCTTCCAAGTTGTCACATACACATCCCCACAGAAGGGGGTTTTCCTAGTGGCTCAGACGGTAAAGAATCTGCCCTCAGTGAGGGAGCCCAGTGTTCAATCCCTGTATCAGGAAGATCCCCTGGAGAAGGGAATGGCAATCCCCTCCACTATTTTTGTCTGGGAAATCCCATGGACAGAGGAGCCTGGCAGGCTGCAAAGAGTCAGACACAACTGAGTAACTAACACATTCACGGAAAGCTGGTCTCTGAGTTCTCTTCTAGCCTATTAGTCTGATATCACATTGCTTCTGAGGAAGCTTAACATCTTTTAAGATGCGTTCCTTCTTGTTTTATTTTGAAAAATTGCCTTGATTCTTCCTGGCCATTTCCAAAGTAACAAAATTCCAAAATCTAAAATCCATAAAAAACACGTGCTTTTAAAATCACCCTTGCCAAGTGTTGAGACTAATTCATTAACATGCTTTTATTGGCTTCCCTTGAATTTAGAAATTATTTTGAGGAAAACTGACCTTTGTGTAAAACTTCTAAGTTTTGTAGCAAAGCATTATAAATTTCTCCAAAATTTTTAGGTACAGTTTATTAGATTTATTCCTAACCATTTTTTTGTTGATGTTGTATATCATTATTTTAACTATATGTCCAGTTCTTTCCTTTTTTCTATGAACTGTATTGATTTTTGAAATATTAATCATTTTTCTAGTAATCTCACTCAACTCTTTTTTTATTTGTTGTAGTGGTTTGTTGAATTTCCTAGATTTTTTTTTACAGAGTCAGCCATGTTATCATTGAAAAATGACATATTAGTTTCTCTCCTTTTAATCCTTACAGTATCTTCCTTCTTGTTTCTTTTTTTTTTTTTTTTATATTTTGAAAAATTGCCTTGATTCTTCCTGGCCATTTCCAAAGTAACAAAATTCCAAAATCTAAAATCCATAAAAAACACGTGCTTTTAAAATCACCCTTGCCAAGTGTTGAGACTAATTCATTAACATGCTTTTATTGGCTTCCCTTGAATTTAGAAATTATTTTGAGGAAAACTGACCTTTGTGTAAAACTTCTAAGTTTTGTAGCAAAGCATTATTAATTTCTCCAAAATTTTTAGGTACAGTTTATTAGATTTATTCCTAACCATTTTTTTGTTGATGTTGTATATCATTATTTTAACTATATGTCCAGTTCTTTCCTTTTTTCTATGAACTGTATTGATTTTTGAAATATTAATCATTTTTCTAGTAATCTCACTCAACTCTTTTTTTATTTGTTGTAGTGGTTTGTTGAATTTCCTAGATTTTTTTTTACAGAGTCAGCCATGTTATCATTGAAAAATGACATATTAGTTTCTCTCCTTTTAATCCTTACAGTATCTTCCTTCTTGTTTCTTTTTTTTTTTTTTTTTTTTCTCAGCAGAGGATGGCTTCACTTGGAAAAGAATATTTTAAAATGTATATAAATGCATAACTGAATCACATTACTGTACAGCAAAAATTAACACAACATTACAAATCAGCTATGGTGGTGGTGATGATTTAGTCACTAAGTCGTGTCTGACTCTTATGACCCAAGGACCGCAGCCCACCAGGCTCCCCTGTCCATGGAATTTCCCAGACAAGGATACAGGGGTGTGTTGCCATTTCCTTCTCTAGGGGATCTTCCCAACTCAGGGGCCGAACCTGCATCTCCTGTACTGCAGGCGGATTCTTTACCACTGAGCCACCAGGAAAGCCCTAAATCAACTCTATTTCAATTAAAAAAGAGAGAGATGCCCGTGACCCAAATAAATCAGTGTACAAGAGCACAGGAAGATGGTCTCGGGTCCCTGGGCAGGACCTTGGGTATAGTGTTGAATACAACTAGTAATAGGGAGATTTTTGTCTTCTTCCTAACTTTGGTGAAATATTTTCATCATTAAGAATGTTTTCTATAGACTTGTGGTGGATACTCTGTCAAATTCAATTGCTCTTATAGAAAGAGGTTGTTGATTTGTTTAAACTTGAAAGTATATGGAATTTTATCAAATGTCTCTTACACATCCACTGGTAAAGGAGCCTAAAAATATTCATCGAATGCATTAACAACTCAGTGAGTTGGGTATTGGTTTCCTCATCTATGAAGTGAGCAGATGAGGTGCAGAGAGGCCACACCACCGGGTGACGTCAATTTCAGAAAGTAAGCAGATCTGTTGATCTTTAGAGCCTATGATCTTTTTGCTAACCTTCTAGGTGGCCCCTGGGAAAGTCAACAAAAACCTGGGCGTTAGTGGAGCTCCAAGTTTGTGCAGGGTGGAGAGAGGAATATTGAAAACAGCCAGAGACACTCTTGGAGTCTGACTCTCTGGGGCAAAAGGATTCTCCAGATTAGCTTCATGGCCTCAATTACTTCATGTATCAGATGGGAGCCTCAAGGTGCCAGTGCCTGACACGGTCAATTCCAAGTAGTCAAGAGATCTGAAATCACCATGGTTACCTGGTGACCACATCTACCATCAGTAACTGGTATTCAGAGAGGCCCTACAAAGTGTACAAAGGGAATAGCTACCCACTCCAGTATTCTCACCTGGAGAATTCCATGCTCAGAGGACCCTGGAAGGCTATAGTCTGTGGGGTTGCAAAGAGTTGGACATAACTGAGCAGCTAAAACTTTCACTTCCAATGCTAGGGCACAGATTTGATCCTTGGTCAGAGAACTAAGATCCTACATGCTGCACAGTGTGGCAAAATAAAAATAAAAATGATTCGTTTTGTTCACCCAGATTCAAGTGTAGGGCTGATTATATTTTTACTATCTCTGTCAACCCTGCCTAGAAAGAATGCTTGACAAAAAGTTTAACCTGAATCTAATTAAGCCTGTAAACTCAACTTCTAGTTTACAGAAAAGAGAAGGACTAAGTTAAAGATACTCCAGGTACTGTAGTCCGCCAGGCTCCTCTGTCTATGAGATTTTCCCTGCAAGAATACTGGAGTGTGTTGCCATGCCTTCCTCTAGGGATCTTCCCAACCCATGGATCAAATATTGGCAGGTGGGTTCTTTACCACTGAACCACTAGGTAAGCCTTCCCAGTATTACATTATTTGACTTTTTGGTCAAAAGTAGAAATAATTAGTATTGTAAAAGAAAGCATTTATGTTTATGGTAAATGAAATTAAAACAACAGATAAAGGGTACAATTTCCCATCCCTCTCTAACCCCACTCCCAGAGGTCTGGGGTAGGGTTCCCAGCAGGATTAGGGAACAAGAGGCAACCAACCTGAGCGCCCAGCATCTCATGCAGGCAGCTGTGCCCAGCCTGGGGTGCCCACAAATCTGTGGAGCTTCTGGGTGGTCCTGACCCTTTCACTGGAGATGAGAACGATCCAGCTGGCTGTGTCTGCCAATTTAAGGGCCTCACCTCCACCTTCCCAGGCTCTGCTCTGCAGGCCGGAGTGTGGTCAATGTCAGAGTCAGCGTCAGCATCAGCGTCGGCAAGAGGTTGAGAGAGACTGGTTCAGCCTCGGCCCACTTGATGCCCGGGTCCGCTCAATGGTGTGGGGAAGTCAGCCTGGGGGGTCCCATCTTCATGGCCCACTAGCGAGTTCCCTAACCTCTCCGAACCTCAGTTTTCATACATCTAAAATGGAAATGAGGGACTTCCTCGGTAGTCTAGGAGCTAAGGCTCCATGCTCCCAATGCAGGGGTCCTGGGTTCAATCCTTGGTCAGGGAACTAGATCCCATGTGTCATAACTAAGAGTTCACACGCTGCAACTAAAGATCCTGCATGCTACAGCCAAATAAATATAAAATAACTAACCAAAATGGAAATGACATTCTCAGCCTCTTGGGGTTTGGGGAAGGAAGGAGTGAGAGGTAATATCTTCAAAGTTCTTAATGAGTGTCCAAAGTGGGAGCCTTGACTTTTAAAAAAGGGACTTGTTTTGTGGTGTGTTCAGCATGTATGATTTTATAGCATCAGCACCTGAGAAGCCCAGGCTGATAGGTCCCCTCTCAGATCAGGGTTGAGTGAGACATGTCACCTTCTCAAACTGCACCCCCCTCCTCCCCTGTCACCTGGGGTCCACAATGTCCCTCCGCCCTGTGATTCCCAGCACTACCCCGAATCATCTCTTTCCTATCTTTCATTTTGCAAATATATACGGAGCATGTGCCATGCTCTCAGCACTATTCTGGGCAATAAGGATAGATCAGGGATCAAAACACACTAAAAACCCTGTCCTCTGGGGGCTTGTTCCACTGAAAGGACCTAATAAACTAATGTCAAACATGGAGAACATCAGAAGATGCCAACGCTGACTTAAAAGAACAGTCACAGCCTACAAGCTGAGTTGTTTTAGCATTAAATTCTGTAACTTGAGATATCTGGTTTTATTTATAAAAGTATTCACAAAAATACTTTTGATGTTTGGACTACCTGCCCTTGGTTACAAACTTCTATCTATAACCTGATTCCTCCCTCCACCTCCTTGGAGCAGTTCGCTCAGGGTCACTTGAGATGCTGTCTCCTGGGCTTGAAGTCCTAAAAATTCCCCCCAAAGAAAACATAACTCTCCACTTTTAGGTTGTGACTATTTTTTTTTTAATTGACACCAAGGACCAGAGAAAAGAATTAGGCAGGTGGGACAAGCGGGGGGACTTCCCAAGGGGTATTTTAATTATGACAATTTGCAGTGCTTCACATATCTGGCATTTTCTTATTTATTACTTGTTGGTCAATCAACCCCTCACTGCCCTGACTCTAGGATAAGAGCCCACGGACATGGGGCACCTGTCCTTTATCCACTGCTGTATCCAAATTACCCTCTGTCCCTGACACATACAATCACTGAGTATTTATTCACAGAATCACGAGAGGAACACCCATCCTCAAGCAGTGCTGAGATCTCAGCAATAACAAAAATATGTTAAGGTTGGGGCTTCCCAGGTGGCACAAGTGGTAAAGAACCCACCCTCTAGTGCAGGAGACACAAGAGACACAGGTTCCATCCCTGGATGGAGAAGATTCCCTGGAGAAGGGCATGGTAAACCACTCCACTATTCTTGCCTGGAGAATCCCACGGAAAGAGGAGCCTGGTGGGCTACAGTCCACAGGGTTGCAAAGAGTCGGCATGACTGATGCAGCTTAGCATACACGTTAAGGTGGGAAAAGCTTGAATTGGCTGAAATCCTCAGAAGAACTTCATTCAGGTACCTTAACGGCACTTTGCACATTGCTCACAGCTTCCCAGTTTTCCTTTGGCCTTAAGGAAAAGTTGAAAATTACAAGTGGACCATGAAATAAGAGCGAGGTGGCCATCTAATGGAAGATAAATGTGATTGAGGCTCACAGTAATTGTTGGTTATGAGGAAGTATTAATTCCTCTATCATCTGAAGGGCCTGGGGTCTAAATGTCTGGATGGTAATGGCACCAACAGGTGCTTTTTTGGCGGGAAGAGTCAGAGCCAGCGTGACCGTATGATTTATCAGACAGGGCGATTTTGAGAGTGAAAGGGTTTGATATTAGGAATTCCGCCAGCTCAGGAGACAGCCTTCAGGACCATCTCAAGGGAACCTGAAAACAGATCACCCTTAGTCGGGCAGGCAGCTCTCAGCCAGGGGCAGGGCGGGGGTGGGGCGATTTTGCCCCCAGGGAACATTGGGAAACTTCTGAACACATTTTCAGTTGTCACAACTTGTGTGTGTGTGTGTGTGTGTGTGTGTGTGTGTTGGGGGGTGGTGTTTACTACAGATGTCTAGTGCTTAGAGGTCAGGGATTCGGCTAAACATCCTACAAAATACAGGATGCCACCCCTCTCCCCGCACTGAGAGGTAAATGGCCCCCAAAGTCAGCAAAGCTCAGAACTTTTCATCTAATGCAGAATGGGGTTAGAGTTTACTTTTCAGCCTCTTTTGAAGGGGTCTGGGTGAAACTGTCGCTTTAATTTAGTACTCCTAGATGGCACAGCCGTCTAACTTGACCTAGGAAACACCTGACCAGTAGACACCAGCATCCACTCATCTTCGTGGAATTCTACTGGGTTAATGTCTGCTGTTGCAGCTTGCTCTTTCCTTGTTGGTGACAGTGCTGTGAGTTTGCTTTAAATGACCTGGGTAATATCGGAATACAATCTTTATTTTTTTTTTTTTTAATTCTGAAGCGGTAACAGACTGAATTCATTTGCATTTCTAGGCTCTCCTCTGAGTGTCAATTCACAGGCACATATAACTTCAGGCAGGCTTTGTTCTCTCCTCAGTCCCTGATGTCGTCTGCGGCTTCTGCCTCCTCATTTGAAGCACCTGGGAGGCATTCCATTGTATGGATGCACCCTGCTGAACCCCTTCCCCCGCTAACGGACCCTGAGGTTATTCCAGTTTTTCCTGTCGTAACAAAGAGAGATAAAAGGCACACCCTGACGTGGACTTCTGCAGATGAGGTTGCTGGGATGGAAACTGCTGAGTCATGGGGTCAGCTCTGATTTAAGTTTTGTTGAAACTCTTCTACAGGGATTGAAATTTTAATGCCATGGTCATATAGTCCCTGAATCTAAACAAATAAGTCCCTGATGTCGTCTGCGGCTTCTGCCTCCTCATTTGAAGCACCTGGGAGGCATTCCATTGTATGGATGCACCCTGCTGAACCCCTTCCCCCGCTAACGGACCCTGAGGTTATTCCAGTTTTTCCTGTCGTAACAAAGAGAGATAAAAGGCACACCCTGACGTGGACTTCTGCAGATGAGGTTGCTGGGATGGAAACTGCTGAGTCATGGGGTCAGCTCTGATTTAAGTTTTGTTGAAACTCTTCTACAGGGATTGAAATTTTAATGCCATGGTCATATAGTCCCTGAATCTAAACAAATACATGCTGGGCTGGCCCCAAATGTCCCCTGTGAATAGGACTTCTTTTCCTGTAATGACCATACTTTGGGTTTGGCTCTCACAAAGATACTGCATTCAATCAGATATGATTTCCAGGCTCTGATAAAACAGTCGTGTCTGACTCTTTGCAACCCATGGGCTGTAGCCCACCAGGCTCCTCTGTTCGTGGGATTTCCCAGGCAAGAATACAGGAGTGGATTGCCATTTCCTCCTCCAGGGGACCTTCCCAATCCAGGGATCGAACCAAAGTCTCTTGTGTCTCCTGCGTTGGCAGGTGGATTCTTTACCACTGACCCAGCTGGGAAGCCCTTCTGATAAAACAGGGTCTTCTCCTAATAGTATCAGATGTCAAGGAATGCTTTATACCTTAGTTTTCCATAGAGTGGAAGAAATGAATGCTTAACACCATATATGAATTTATTTACCATCCACAGTATGGTTATTACAGAGAAAAAGTCCTTTTCACTGGGGACATTTGGGGTCAGCCCAGCATATAAACCACACCTGAGAGAGCCCAGGGCATGGACTCATTTTCACCCATTTCCTGGGTCTTACTGGACCGTGGACGATGGATGATTCAGAGCCATTTTAGGTGGAAATACAATGAAAACTCTGTTATCCACCAGTTCTCAGGGATCTATAGGGAGGCCTCCAGTGAACAGTGCGGTGATGATCTCTTCTGCTGCAGAGCGCCCTCTTCCTGCCCCGGTGGGTCTCAGGAAGAGAAAAGATGCCTTGCTCACAGTCACGCCCTTTCTGGAACACTAACGAGGAATCAGGCTGGTCATTTGCATGCCAAGGACAAATGGGAGGGCCCACTGTGCTCCCTGACATTCTGGGCACTGCCGTCCAGTCACACATGACACTGACCTCGATTTGGCTCTCATGGGGCTCCTGATCTATGAGGGGAGATGGATTTAATTTTAAAAGCAGGCAGACATATCATCACAAAGGGTGGCACAGGGTTGGACTTGGGGTGGGGCAGTACTCCAGGCAGAAGGAGCAGCACTTAACTGGCCGTGCACCTCGCCATTGTTATTCAGTCACCAAGTCATGTCCAACTCTTTGCAACCCTATGGACTGCAGCACACCAGACCTCTCTGTCTTTCGCCATCTCCTGGAATTTGCCCAAGTTCATGTCCGTTGAATCGGAGATGCCATCCAACCATCTCATCTTCTGTCCTCCCCTTCTCCTCCTGCCTTCCATCTTTCGCAGCATCAGGGCCTTTTCCAATGAGTTGGCTGTTCGCATCAGGTGGCCAAAGTATTGGAGCTTCACTTTCTCTAAATTGATGAGTTCTGCCCACTCAGCCTAATGGCCTGGAGCTGTTACCTGCCCTCTCTGAACCTCCCCCTTTCACGTACAGAGTAGAAATAACAACCATAGCTTCACTGGAGAATCCCAGGGATGGCAGAGTCTGGTAGGCTCCGTCTATGAGTTCGCACAGAGTCGGACACAACTGAAGTGACTTAGCAGCAGTAGCAGCAGCAGCTTCACTGTATTGAATGGTCCCCACATAATTTATCATCTGCATGCTTTTGAGAACAATAAAAGGACATTTTTAACAATGATGCTGAGAGAGCAGTCATGACCCAGGTCTACTGTGAGTGAACAGAGATGCTTGGTCCTGCTTCTGTGACCACACGCGGTGTGCCGGCTGGAGCTAGGCATACACACCCTCGCTGTCAGAGTAGGAAGCATCATCCTTATTTTACAGATGAAGAAACTGCCCATTATCACCAGGGAAGTAGGTGCAGCAACCAGAATTTTTATGCAGGAATTTTGATACCCAAACCCAAGAAGTGGTTTATTATGCTCTCCTGAGATTAGGCTGAAATAGTTGCATGTATAGTTGTCATTGCCAAAATGTATTCAACTTGTTTGGCTATAGGAGGACAGCTTTGATAAATGGGAACTATTATTCTTGTAATTAGTGAGAACAAAAACTCAAATCATCCCAGTGTTAAGCAATACTGGGATCAGGTAAAAATCACTTGTGTCTGCTCCAAGACATATCTGCTTCTGGAAGATAAGATTATGCCTCAGCTCTACTTTCAAAACTCCACCACTTGGGCCCACCATTCCAAAGCTGCTGTGTCAGAAACAACCCGATTGCAGCCGGCCCCTTGCCTTGCGAAACTGCTGTAAACTCCCCCAACCAGGGCCCTAAAACCCTATAAATACCATTCCCTAATTTTCCTAATTCTCGAGACTCTGTTGAAGTGGTGTCCTTTATTGCAGGAGGACTAATAAACCAAGCTTGGCTTGATCGACAGGTTTTTCCAGCAGAGTTAAGGTCTAGGAAGGCATTAAAAATGCTTTTTTGGTTATTATTCTACAAAATAGAGTACATCAAGACTGTATATTGTCACCCTGCTTATTTAATTTACATGCGGAGTACATCATGAGAAATGCTGGGCTGGATGAAGCACAAGCTGGAATCAAGATTGCTGGAATTAATATCAATAACTTCAGATATGCAGATGACACCACCCTTATGGCAGAAAGTGAGGAAGAACTAAAGAGCCTCTTGATGAAAGTGAAAGAAGAGAGTGAAAAAGTTGGCTTAAAGCTCAACATTCAGAAAACAAAGATCATGGCATCTGGTCCCATCACTTCATGGCAAATATGGGGAAACAGTGTCAGACTTTATCTTTCTGGGCTCCAAAATCACTGCGGATGGTGACTGCAGCCATGAATTTAAAACACGCTTACTCCTTGGAAGAAAATTTATGACCAACCTGGACAGCATATTCAAAAGCAGAGAAGAACTAAAGAGCCTCTTGATGAAAGTGAAAGAAGAGAGTGAAAAAGTTGGCTTAAAGCTCAACATTCAGAAAACAAAGATCATGGCATCTGGTCCCATCACTTCATGGCAAATATGGGGAAACAGTGTCAGACTTTATCTTTCTGGGCTCCAAAATCACTGCGGATGGTGACTGCAGCCATGAATTTAAAACACGCTTACTCCTTGGAAGAAAATTTATGACCAACCTGGACAGCATATTCAAAAGCAGAGACATTACTTTGCCAACAAAGGTCTGTCTAGTCGAGGCTATGGTTTTTCCAGTAGTCATGTATGGATGTGAGAGTTGGACTGTAAAGAAAGCTGAGCACCAAAGAATTGATGCTTTTGAACTGTGGTGTTGGAGAAGACTCTTGAGAGTCCCTTGGACTGCAAGGAGATCCAACCAGTCCATCCTAAAGGAGATCAGTCCTGGGTGTTTATTGGAAGGACTGATGTTGAAGCTGAAACTCCAATACTTTGGCCACCTGACGCAGAGAGCTGACTCATTTGAAAAGACCCTGATGCTGGGAAAGATTGAGGGCAGGAGGAGAAGGGGACGACAGAAGATGAGATGGTTGGATGGCATCACTGACACACTGGGTAGACTCCAGGGGTTGGTGATAGAAGGGAGGCCTGGCATGCTGCGGCAGTTCATGGGGTTGCAAAGAGTCGGACACAACTGAGAGACTGAACTGAACTGAACTCAACAAAATGGAAACAACCATGTGCTAGCTTTTGGTCTCCAAAAGCTACCCACAAGCATATGACCAGAACCTGGGAATAGGACACCTTATTCGGCAAAAGGGGCTTTGCAGACATGATGGAGTATCTTGAAGTGGGGAATTATCCTGGATTGTCTGGGTGGACCCAGCATCATCACAAAGGTCCTTACTAGAGAGGGCAGGAGATCAGAGGTAGACATGTAATGACAGAGGCAGAGGCTGGAATGATGGCTTAAAAACCTTCCTGGATCAAGGAAGGCAGGTAGTCTCTGCAAGCCAGAAAGGGTCAAAGAATGGATTTTCACTTAAAACCTCGAGAAGAAACACAGCTCTGCCAACCCATTTTAGACTTCTGCCCTCCAGAACTGTAAGACAATAAAAATGTGTTGTTTTAGGTTACTGAGTTTACGGTAATTTGTTACAGGAGTCCTGAGAAACAAATACACCAAACATTCAAGAGAGAGAAGCTATGTGATAATTGTCAGCAGAGAACAGCAGAGAAGCTAGAATACAGGCTAGAGCTAAACTCCTCGGGATTCATATCCCTCCCCTGCCACTTCCAGGCTGGGCTATGTGGACTGAGTTACTAAGTAACTCTCTGAGCTTTAGTCTTTCCAGAACAAGGATGATACAGGTAACAGCCTGGGAAAGTCACTGTGCTGATAAAAGAAAAGCTATTGTGGGATGAACCTAGTGCAGTGCCTGGCACAGAGCTGGGGTTAGTGCATCTCAGCACTGAGGTCAGAAGTGGAGGAACTGGGGAATCGCTCCTCATTTGTTTTCTCAGGATGAAGCAGAGGCAAGAGCAGGAATTACTGGGATAACCTAGGCGAATCTCAGCCACGCTGCTACCACCAGTCAGCAGTAAGTCACTGTGCTGATAAAAGAAAAGCTATTGTGGGATGAACCTAGTGCAGTGCCTGGCACAGAGCTGGGGTTAGTGCATCTCAGCACTGAGGTCAGAAGTGGAGGAACTGGGGAATCGCTCCTCATTTGTTTTCTCAGGATGAAGCAGAGGCAAGAGCAGGAATTACTGGGATAACCTAGGCGAATCTCAGCCACGCTGCTACCACCAGTCAGCAGTGGCTTTCCCACACTTCATTTCTTAATTCACATGGCCAGTTGTATATCTTGCAAAAATGATTTCCAAGGATACGTTGCAAGTTCGTCTGTGATCTGGCAGGTCTTGAGGGAGCTGGAGATCCTTGGGCCTGACCTACCTTCCCCACGGTTGCTGTTTCCTCTGAGGCTCCGGACATGCCTCTTATTAGTTTTAGATATCAATGCTGATTTCCAAAACTGTATCTACCTCCCAGACACCATGGAGGTAGATACTGTAGTGTGAGTGCCACCAAGTCAATGCCCGTCCCTGGAGCCACACCAGCCCAGGAAGGGCTAGCAGAGGATGGAAGAGCCCTTTCAGACCCGGGAGGTTTTACCCTACCAAGGTAGTCAGGGTCAGGACTCCCCAGAAGTTGAGGGAGAAGGTGCAAACATACCCATTTCCGGTCTCCAGGCTGACCCCTCCACTGGGCTCTCCTTCCCTAACTCTGCTAGGAACCCTAACTCTAACATCTGCCTCAGGCCTGAGATCCAGTGGGCGAAGGGATGGGAGATTATTGGCTGTTAATTCAAGGTTGTCAAACACTTTTTTCTTCTATTTTTATTAAGACATATTTGACATTTTCAAATACTTTTGAAATAAGGCTACTCATTTTTAGCATTATTCCAAAAAAAGATATTTTTTCTGTAAACAAAAGACTTTGTTTCATGAAACAAATACTATGATTCTAGTTCACAGATTAAAATATTCAATAGCTTCAAAGATTTAAAAATTTAAATAGAGGCCACCTAAATATACACATTGGAGAAGGAAATGGCACCCCACTCCAGTACTCTTGCCTGGAAAATCCAATGGACCGAGGAACCTGGCAGGCTATAGTTCATGGGGTCGTGAAGAGCTGGACACAATTGAGCAACTTCACTTTCACTTTCAAATATACACATGGATTTGGTATATGATAAAGGGTATAATTTTCCTTTCAGTGAAAGAAGAAATGGTTATCCAATAAGCCATATAAGGTCCCATTTGGAAAAATAAAAAATCTATAAAGCAGAGATTTTTTTTCATTTATTTAATTGGAGGCTAGTTACTTTACAATATTGTTGTGGTTTTTGCCATACATTGACATGAATCAGCCATGGGTTTACATGGTTCCCCATCCTGAGCCCCCCTCCGACCTCACTTCCCATCCCATCCCTCTGGGTCATCCCAGTGCACCAGCCCTGAGCACCGTGTCTCATGCATCGAACCTGGACTGGCGATCTGTTTCACATATGATAATATACATGTTTCAGTGCTATTCTCTCAAATCATCCCACCCTCACCTTCTCCTACAGAGTCCAAAAGACTGTTCTATACATCTGTGTCTCTTTTGCTATCTTGCATACAGGGTTATCGTTACCATCTTTCTAAATTTTATACATATGTGTTAGTATACTGTATTGGTGTTTTCCTTTCTGGCTTACTTCACTCTGTATAATACACTCCAGTTTCATCCACCTCATTAGAACAGATTCAAATGGATTCTTTTTAATGGCTGAGTAATATTCCATTGTGTATATGTACCACAGCTTTCTTATCCATTTGTCTGCTGATGGACATCTAGGTTGCTTCCATGTCCTGGTTATTATAAACAGTGAAAGCAGAGATTTAAAATGGGAAAATCTAACTTGAGCCTTAAGCATGCCATCTGGCAGCTGGAAATGCAGATCCCTGTGGGAATGAACAGTGGACCTCTGAGAAGTCTCTTCTATCTTCTTGCTGGGAACTAACTCTTTGGCCTTATAATTAGCCATCTTCCAAAACTCTAGAATTCAAGTGTTCTCAATGGCATTCTCCATTGTTAATGTGCATCAGAGTCCCTGAAGGGATTGTTAAATGGTAGATTGCTGGGCATAATCCTCTAGTTTTTCTCTGATTCCAGGCTTCCTTGATAGCTCAGCTGGTAAAGAATCCACCTGCAATGCAGGAGATCCCAGTTCGATTCCTGGGTTAGGAAGATCCCCTAGATAGGGGATAGGCTACCCACTCCAGGCTTTCCTGGTGGCCCAGATAGTAAAGAATCCACCTTCTCTGCAGGAGACCTGGGTTTGATGCCTGGGTTGGAAAGATCCTCTGGAGGAGGGCATGGCAACCCATTCCAGTATTCTTGCCTGGAGAATCCCCACGGGCAGAAGAGCCTTGTGGGCTACAGTCCATAGGGTCACAAAGAGTTGGACGTGACTGAGCAACTAAGCACAGCTCTGATTCTGATTCAGTTGGTCTTGGTGGAAGGAGAGGGTGGGCAGGAGTTTGGTGGTGCTGATTCTGCTTGTCTGGGACCACACTTTGAGGACCGCTGGTCTAGAATTGGGGATCTGAGGGCTTGGGGCACTGTGCCTGACATAGTCATCACAAGCCAGCCAATGCTGGGTGCTCAGTTAATATTCAGTTGACAGTCTTAAAAGCCCACTGTGTGAGGGTCTCTGCCCAAGACCAAGGGCCCTGCTGCTGCTGAACACCTGGAGAAAAATCAAGGATGTTCCCGACCTCTGGGAAGTCAGGAATAGCACCTATAAGAAAAGGAACCCATACTTGAGCCCAACATAGGCAGTGGGAGCTGGCCCCACACTGAGTAAGGCGGGCCAGGGGGAGGGAAGGGGAAGTGAACACTAGCAGGTAACCGACCAGGGGTAGGACCTGCAGAAGTGCCTGGTGACCGTGGTCCAACAGTGGGACATAAAAACCCATAAGGGTGCTGCTGTCTGCCAAGCCTTGAACCAGAAACTCTAGATTCATCCTAACCACAAACCCACAGGGAAACGAAGTCCAGTCAAGGCAATTTCACTGGTTACCAACCTGACATGATCAAGATATCTTCCCATTGACCTAAGCCTAGGTTTATGCCCTGTGGTCAAGTTCTACACTTTCTTTATAAAGATTTTATACATCTTTTGCTAGATTTAGCTTGAGTATACTTTTTGTAAAGAGTTTTGCCAATCATCTTAGTAATACTTCCTTTATATTAAAAGATCCAGTTTCTAGGGAATGGTCATCATTTGCTTGAGATATGATAATGGTATTTAGCCATATATATTCGACAGACAGCAATACGTTGATGTGTATACATTAGAATTATGTGGCAAAATCTAATATAGTCTATCAGTTTTCCAACTTTTCTATATGTTTGAAATCTTCAAAATAAAAAATAGAAAAAATTAAAGAAAGAATCCAATCTCAGTCACACTTTGCCCCTAGTTGTCTCATCTTCTCTGTCTTTTCCATTCGGAGACTTTCCTCCATCTTTTCTCAGCCCTCATGACCTTGACGTCTTTGAAGATCACAGAGCAAGAATTTGTTGAATGAGGCATCCCACGTGGTGCTACTGGTGAAGAGCCCGCCTGCCAACGCAGGAGACGGAGGGCTTGAACCCTGGGTCAGGAAGATCCCTGGAGGAGGAAATGGCAGCCCACTCCGCTATTCTTGCCTGGAGAATTCAAAGGACAGAGGAGGCTGGCAGGCTACAGTTCCTTGGGGTCACAAGAATCGGACACAACTGAGCGCGTATGCACGCGTTTCCCGGGATGAGACTCCAGTTACATGTCTGCCTGGAATTTCACAGAAGGGATGTTTTGTTCTTGTCTCCTATCAGGTAGCACATGATTTCAGCTTGTCCTGTGACTGCTGATGTGAGCACTGATCTCTAGATTAAGGTGTTTTGCTCAAGTTTCTCCACAGTAATGCTACTTTTCCTTGTCTGTACCTAATAAGTGTTTCAAGGTGAGATACTTAATTTCCCATCCCTATTCTACTTTCACTCACTAATTTTAGCATCCATGGATGTTTCTTGTCTGACTTATTCTTATGATGACTGCCAAAGAGTAATTTTCTAATTCCATCATTCTCTTTACATTTAATTAGTTTGCATTGCAGTGTTAGGAAAGGCTTCTTTTTTCCTCACTTATTTATTCAGTTTAAAATTTATGTCAGTGTGAACTCAAGGATTTCTATTTCATTCAGTGGATTTTTTGTGAGTTTCCTTTGTTTGTGTGGCTTTGCTGCTTGTGGGATCTTAGTTCCCCCACCAGGGATTGAGCCCACACTTTCCGCAGTGGAAGTGCAAGTCTTAGTCTTTGCACTGCCAGGGAAGTCCCCAGAGGGTGCATTTTAAAGGATCTCTAGTTTATGGGGTGGCACAAAGTACAGTTTTGATATTGGCTCTACAAAGACCTTCAACTGGACCCCAGAAATGTGCAACCAGTCTAATACAGACACGAGCCACCGTGGGAGATAAAAGATGATCCCCAGGACCAAAGAGTGGCGTGGGAAAGGGAGCACCTGAATTCATCATCTTGCACCCCCTCGTTTGTCCATCCCTTGGTTGGTCTGCAATCTGCGAAAGGGCTCCGGCTAATTCTGATCCCCAGTCTTCCTTAGAAGTGCTCCAAAAGAAACTCAGAAACCACAGCAGAGCCAGACTGGGACTTTCCTGTTCACGGCATTGAGGACACTCTGGAAAGGATGACCCAAGGCTGCCAGCGGACACTCAGTATATATATATATATGGCATCCAGACACTCCAGGAGGGTCAACCCACGAAGCAGCTCAGGTGTGGGGTCTGATGTGCTCCTTTTGGGGGTTCAGGCCGGAGGAATCTCGGATGGCATCTGCCCCTCCCTGCCCCCCCGAAATCCTGGGGCAGATTTTGTTCTTCACCAGAGACAATGGGGTTGCCCTCGCCCTCAGCGAGCTGGGGTATTTCCAGCGAGGGATGTCCCTGCCCCTCTTCCCACGGGTGTACTGTTACAGGGTGGGAAGAACCTCTGGAGACATTCACGCGTCCCTCCTTCCCATCCCTGGAGGTTTCATTCATCTGGGTTCTCGAGCAGGTGGGGGTGGGGAGCAGCTGGGGGCTGGGGGTGCCGTGGAAGAAGGCGCCTTTGTCTGGGTCCTGACTGTATGTCAGGAACTGAGGCAGCAGCTTCTACTTCATTTTCACAAAGCGATGAGTGGGGGTAGTTGGTTTGCTCTGGGTGACAGAGAAGATGTAAGTAAATTTTGAGGATGGACCTCCTAGGAGAAAATACTTCCTAATAACCTCTTCTTCTTTTTTTTTTTTGGCCATATCATGCAGCTTGCGAGATCTCAGTTCCACAGCCAGGGATCAAACCCAGGCCACAGTAGTGAAAGCCCAGAATCCTAGCCAGTAGGCCACTAAGAAACACTTTCTCCATCTTTTTATATAACACCCTGCTCCCCAAAAGCTCAAAGCTTCTGGTGACACCATATGTGTTAATGGCTGTGAACCCAGTTCCTTGAGCTGAGCAAAAAGGTTCAAGTTTGGACCCTGCTAAAGAATCCCACTTGCCAGGCTGCTAGGAAGATAAAATGGGGTAAAATGGAATAACAGGGCTGTGAAGTGCACGGTTCCATCGTCCCTCTAAGACAACAGGTATTTGATCAGAATCAAAGGACAGCACCTGTAGCCACACGGTTTGCTGAGATGGAACAGCTCCTGAAAAGGCGGCCTGGTGGAGTGCAAGGTCCCTCTCCTCTCTCTTCTCTCTGCGTCACAGCTTCCTCTTTTGTAAAGTGATGGGGTTTGGGCAAGATCTTCATTAAATGCCCCCAATCCCACACAGCGGGGTGCTTCCCAGAGCACCCAGTACCACTTCTAGGTTCCCTGGGCACCTCCTTATCCTCACACTGAAGATGCAGCTTCTGACCTCACTGCACCCCCTTCTGCAATGCCCTCCTGGAACCTTCTGTCCACAAGGGTCCTTGCCGGTACCCAGAGCTTTCACCTCACTGCTAAACCGAGAAGCAGCAAGGCTGAATCCAACAGTATGAGTCTTGAAAAGTCTCGGCTTCTGCTTTCTTTTCTCCAGAGCCTCAGCTTCTTTCTCTGTGAAATAAGGAGGCCACTCCCTGTTGATTCAGTGATAAAGAATCCACTTGCAATGCAGAAGACCCAGGTTTGATCCCCAGGTCAGGAGGATCCCCTGGAGAAGGAAATGGCTACCCACTCCAGTATTCTTGCCTGGAGAATTCCATGGACAGAGAAGCCTGGCTGGCTACAGACAGTCTTTGGGGTCGCAAGGAGTCAGATGCAACTGAGCAACTAACACACACACATAATGACCCCCGAATCCCTTCCCGTGCTAAACATCCAACACATCCAGGCCTTTGATGTCCTTGTTTTAAGGTAACACTGAAGGAAGATGCTCTTCCTGTAACCTCTGAAGGGCAATCCCCTCAACCGTACTCAGGAGAGTTTGCAAAAGCCAGTGACGGCGACATCATTTGCCCTTGAGATGAGAGCATTTCAGTCTCCATGATTTGGGTAAGAAACATGAATCCTCCTGGGTCATACAACCAGGGTGGTCAAGCCAGGACTTGAAGGTAAGCCTCCAGATCCCAGAAAAGTCTGGTAGCACCTGTCAGTGGAGTTCAAATTCTGATTTCACCCCTGAGTGGAGCCTAGGAACGAGGATGGGAGGGTGCAGTTCCTATGTTTAACCATAAGGTGGCAAGCTGGCTTCAGTCACTGCCACTAAGGGTGGGGATTAAGGGTGGGGAGGGGCTCCTTTGGGGTCACAATTGTGCGGACATCTCTTTGCTTTCTCTCTCCAGTCCTGGATCCGGTTTTCCAGAGGTTTGCAGTGATCTTTAAAAAAGTAAAGCAAACAAAAAGGAAAATGAGATCAGGTGACGTTTTTAATTCCCCAAGGGCTTCTCACCACACTGAGAATAAAATCCACAAGCCCAGGTATGTCTGGCCCCTGCACCCTGCCTGCAGTCCACCTACTCAGTGCTATGCGATGGTTCAGGCAGCTCACCTGATGCATTCAGAGAAGGGCAGCGGGCCCTTGGGGAACCCTGCCATGCTGGCATTCTATGGTTCTGTGATCTGGAGAGTGAAAGCCATGTTTGGTCTTGTGGGTGTGCTGAAATTAACCACTGGACACCTGGAACTCTGCTTTGAGAGTGACTTCATTCATTCACCAGTACTGATCCAGTCTGTGTGTGTGTGTGTGTGTGTGTGTGTGTGTGTGTGAGCAAGCATGTGTTCATGCTCAGTCATGTCCAATTCTTGGCCACATTTTGGGCTGTAGCTCATAAGGATCCTCTGTCCAGGAGATTTTTCAGGCAAGAAATACTGGAGTGGGTTGCCATTTCCTCCTCCGGTGGATCTTCCTGACCCAGGAATCAAACCCGTGTCTCCTACGTCTTTTGCACTGCAGGCAGATGCTTTACCGGCTGAGCCACTGGGGAAGCCTACCGGATCCAGCCCCTACTAGGTGCCAAACACTTGGAACACGACTCATAAGGAAGCCAAGGGGTGTCCAAATACGCTACAAGCAACCTCTTCCTCCATTCGCCAAGTGACAGTGATCATAAGCATAATATGAATAAACAGAACTAGCCGAGGATGTATTTACAATTCTAGACGATGGTGTTATGATTAAATATGTGAAAGGCAGAAGCCGATTCTTTAATCTTCATTTGGAAGGAACTGACCATCCATTTGCAAGGAAAAAACTTAGTTTCTATAATCCAGTGGTTAGGACTCCGAGCTCCCACTGCAGAGGGTACAGGTTCAATTCTGGGTCAGGGAAATAAGATTCTCCAAACTGCAGTGCAACTAAAAAAAGGGAAAAGAAAAAAAAGCAAAAGGAAGTAGTTCTGCAGGCTTACAAGATGCAAAGGAAGAGATGGAAGATTTGGGAGATGCAGAGAAGAATTAAAATACTTGAAATCCTGGAGAAGGTCACAAAGGGTGGGACCTGGAGCAAGGGGAGGGGCAGGACTGAGGCTGGAAGAGGAGGTTGTATGTTTCCTCCATAAACCAGGAGAAATGGGAGGAGGAAGGGGACCCAGGTGGGGATACTTGAAGAACCACACCCTTGGGCCCTGCATTTGGGAGACAGACGCCTCTTGGCAGGACGCAGCTTGTCTCTGAGGTCTGAAGCAACTGGCCCCAGAGATGAGTCGACTTGGCCCCAGAATGGAGACCAACCCAAAGTGAATGCCCTAGTTCACCCGCTCTGAGGTTGGCAGCCTCCCCGAGAAGGCTGGGCCCGTGGGAGCTCCACTCAGCCAGAGGCCATCCAGACGGGGCCCCAGAGAACGTGGCTTCCAAGAGGATGTTTCAGCAATACTGCAGGGCTTGTCTCTGCAGAGAGAGCATGAGCAATCAACAAAGGGCTTAATCCTCCCCTTATCCTGCCTAGCACCTGCCCTGCGCTCACACTGTCCTGTGTTCACACTGTCTGTCCTGCTTGTTAGGTTCTTAAAGAAAGGGATCAATTGACTTGGGGAGAGGACTTCTCTTATGATCCAGTGGCTAAGACTCTGAACTCCCAATGCAAGGGGCCTGGCTTCAATCCTTGGTCAGGGAACTAGATCTCACATACTGCAACTAAGACTCAGCCCAGCCAAATAAATAAATAAGTATATTTTTGAAACGGGTTGGAGGCAGAAAGAAAGGGAAGTGGGGAGGTGAGACAGCAAATGAGGAAGAGTCCTTAATGTCAGGGGTTTATGGGGAGAAACTTCCAGAGTGGCCTAGCCCATTCTTCCACGTGCAGTTGGGTGGTGCACAGTCAAGGGCGCTGGCAGCTGCTCCTTGCACAGACCCTCAGCTCAGTCTGGAAATGCAGCACAACCTGAGCCCTGGTACCAGGCTTGCCCCAGGTCTAGGTCAGCACAATGAACACAACTTTCCTCTGGGCAGCACCCACATCGGGTGCTTTCAAGGCTGCCCAACAACTCCAGAATCAACCTTGTTCTGCAGCTGGGGAACGAGGCTCCGAGAACGTAAGCGTCCAAGCCTGCCCAGCTAGGCAGCTGCAGAGCCAGAAACCAAGCCTCTCTGAAGGGCAGGAGGCAGAATGCGTCAAGGTCCTCTGACTCTTGCTGGTTGTGAGGTCTTAGAGAGGTTGCAAAGGACCTACCTCAAAGGGTCGTTTTGAGGTTTAAATGAGTTTCTACTTGGGAAGCACATAGCAAGCATCCTAGGTGCTATGTGATGTTTGGCTATTATTACAGGGGACTATGGAGCTTCCCAGGTGGCGCTAGGGGTAAAGAACCTGCCTGCCAATGCAGAACACCCAAAAGACTCGGGGTTCGATCCCTGGATGGGGAAGATCCCCTACAGGAGGGCATGGCAACCCCTTCCGATATTCTTGCCTGGAGAATCCTATGGACAGAGGAGCCTGGCGAGCTACAGTCCATAGGGTCGCATGACTGAAGCAGCTTAGCACGTATGCACATAGAGGGCTATCTCCCCCTCCCATTTCCATCAGCACCCCCGTAGCAAGACAACCCAAATAAGAGTACAATCCGAGTAAAGTCCGGGCTTTCTAAGAAGATCCCACTTCAAGACCAACCTCCAACGTTTAAAGTACTTTGCCATGCCTAAACCCTCCTTCTCGGGAACTAGCATTTCAGAAACCATCAGTCTTTTTTTTTTTCTTTTTAACTATCATCATTATTTTATTTATTTATTTTATTAAAAAAAATTTTTTGGCTGCACCTCTCAGCTGTGGGAGCTTAGTTTCCTGACCAAGGATGGAATCCCGGGCCCTTAGCAATGAACCCTCAGAGTCCCAAGCACTGGACCACCAGAGAATTCTCTACTACGATTTTAATTAAAATCACCTGGGGTCAAAGCAAGAGCTATTTGAAGATGTTCCTTGGAGAAGTTTTCAACTTCCCTAAGAGAAAAAAAAAATATTAGCCACATTTCTACGTTACCACTCTGGAAATTTCAGCAGACAACTATAAACTGTCTTTTTAGCCAGTGCATGAATTCTATGAGCATCAGAGCTAAGAAAAGTGTGTCAGGTTCAGCAGAATCTCATTCTCTTTGCTGTCTGTGGGCTCAGCTCTCCTTCTGGTTCAAACGGCAAGATGCTTTGAAAGAATTTTTTTTTTTAATGTTAAAGATTTAAGACGCTTCATGGAGGAGAAATGAAGAGCATCTAAAGGGAGAAGTATGTTTTTTTCTCCACTACTCACCGCTCACACCAGATGTATGGCGGGGAGGGCTTTCCCACAATTTAATTCATTAGGATACTAACTCCTCAGCATCATAAGACTGACCCATGTATATGGAATCTAGAATGATACTGATGAACCTATTTGCAAGGCAGCAATGGAGACACAGACATAGAGAACAGACTTAGACACAGGCAGAGGGGAGAAAGGAGAGAGTGGGATGAATGGAGACAGCAGCATTGAAACATATACATTACAAATGCAATATAGAGAACCAGTGGGAATTTGCTATATGACACAGGGAGCTCAAACCTGATGCTCTGTGAGAAACTAGAGGGGTGAGATAGGCTGGGAGGTGGGAAGGAGGTTCAAGAAGGAGGGGACATATGGCTGATTCATGTTGATAATGGCAGAAACCAACGCAGTATTATAAAGCAATTATCCTCCAATTAAAAAAGAGAGAGAGACTGACCCCACTTTAGATGCCAATCACAAACCCAAGACTCCAGCACTTCTGACCAACTGGCTATAAATCGGGGGTTCCCATGAACACCTCTTCAGGTTTGATGTCATGCCCGAAGTCTCAAAGAACTCATGAAAAACTGTACACTTGCTAGATTGTCGGTTTATTATAAAGGATGTGATTCAGGCACGCCCAGGTAGAAGAGAGAGATAAGTTTGGGGATGGGGACCTGAGTCGCCAGGCCCTCTCCCATCTCTAGGTGTTCAACAACCCGGAAGCTCTTGAATCCATTGTCCAGGTATTTTTATGGATCTTCCATTAGGCAGGCACCCTTGAGTAAGTCTTTGGAAACCTGCGATTTACTCAACGTGCAGCCCCTCTCAGGAGGTAGGGCTGGAAGTTCCAGCCTTCTAAGCAGGTGGTGGTTCCCATGGCAACCAACTCTCATCCTGAGGCTACTTGGGAGCCCCAGTCACCAACCATTTCATTAGCATAGAGAAAGACGTATTTTACTCCAGAGATTCCAAGGGGTTTAGGAGTTTTGTGCCTAGAAATGGATGGGAGGAGAGGCCAAATACATATTTCTTATAATGCCACAACATCTTTTTATTATTATTATCTTTAAACTCTAAGACACTTGAGTACGATTCACTAACAGGCCAGGTCACTGTCACTTAAAACAGCAGCTCCTGACCCCAGCAGTTCTGTCCTTCAACTTCTGCATCCTTGCTTTCTCATCTCTTGGCAGGATTCATACCCTCCACTCCCCACCTCCGTGACCAGGAACATGTTGACTGGCAGGTGGCAGGAGATGAAAAGTTATCCTTTTTCTCCATCTTCATATCTAAGCCAAGAGGTACTGCCCTGTTTATCACCAGTCTGTATTAGAGTTCTGCCAAAAGTTCGGTTAATAATAATGAAGCTGCTCTTCCCTGGCAGTCCAGTGGCTAAGCTTCCACTGCAAGGAACATGGATTCAACCCCTGGCTGGGTAACTGAGATCCCACATGCCCTAGGCTATGACCTAAAGATATTTTTAAAAATAAATGAAGATTTCCTAATTCTATAATGACCATGAATCATTGTATAAACCCAGGGGGAAAAAAGTTTAGAATAAATGTTAAACCAATTCTAAAGTACCTCTCCCCCATTTTTTTTTAAAGGCAGTGCTAATAACCTGAAAAATGATTATAATGATTGTTTCTTATTTCTTTCTGGCTTTTCCAATCAATCCAGCTAAAAGTCGGTTGCAAGGTGACATGTGCATGTGGGGTGTTTGACATGATAAATACAGGTGTAGAGCCAACTTGAGAGCTTCGGCTTTTCAAACACCACCGTTTGTTCAAGAAATACTCTATTGGCTCAGAAGGAGAAAGGCTTATATTTTTCAAGTGAAAATGGTATGAGGAAACTTGACAGAAGTCCAAGGTTATAGGGTCCAAAGATGTTTCTTTTATGAAAAAAAAAATGCCTAAGAGGCAACATTTTCCAAACAATTCGCTTTCCCCATTGTCCCTGAAGGGTCCCGGGTGACAAAAAGCCCCAGGTCCTCTGCAAATCCAGGTTGTGTTTCTACTTAAGTAAACCCAGAGAAAAATCTTGAGAGTGCCTGGGAACTAGAAAAACTGGTTCAAGCTTCTCTCTTCAGTCCTCCTCCTGAATCTAACAAGTCCCCCCTCCCACCCCCACCACCTAAACTTAATGTATCATGACCCCAGGCAAGCAAGGGATTCTTTAGCAAAGCTTACACTGTAATTAAGGAGGAAACTTTTCAAAGAGCTCCTTTCAAACAGTTCAGTGTGGCTGGGACCAGGTTGCAGGAACCAACAGGGACTGTCCTGGATTATCAGTACAGGGCCAGTGGGATTCCTAAAGAGGTGGCCTTAATTCAGGGGTTTGCAAAGTTGCAAGATCTTGAGTCCACAGGCATGACTTAGAAAATGTCCATTTTTCAGCCCTTCAGAGCTTAGAGACCAGGACTGGGCAGGGAGAGAAGTCAGGCAGGGCTTGGGGAACCCTTGTTCCGTTGCTTTTCAAATTCAAAAGGTGTCTTCCATTGCTGCCAAACTTTTTAAGACCACGCTGTGTGGTATGTCAGATCCCAGCTCCCTGATCAGGAATCGAACCCGGCCCCCTGCATTGGGAACACAAAGTCCCAACCACTGGACCACCAGAAGTCCCAGCAAACTCAGTTTTGAGAGCATTTGCCGGGGAAATTAACCTTCTCAGCAGAACAACTTTGGAAATGTCTATGGAAGGGAAGGGCTTACCAGGTGGCTCTGTGGTAAAGGATCTGCCTGCCAATCTAGCAGACTCAGGTTCTATCCCGGGTCTGGAAGGTCCCCTGGAGAAGGGAATGGCAATCCACTTCAGTATCCTTGCCTGGGAAATCTCGTGGACAGAGGAGCCTGGGTGGCTACCGTCTGTGGGGCTGCAGAGTCAGACACGACTGGCTAAGCAACGACAAATGGAAGGAAGCAAAATGCAGTGACTGAACGTGGTGGTGAGGAAGGGTGTTTACTGTCTTGGAAGACATTCGTAGTCTGTGACAAGGCTGGTAAACGATTTCTATAAAGGGCTTGATAGGAATTTTAGGTACATATGGTCTTAAAGCAGCCTCAAGCAGTGTGTGAATAATATGGCTGCTGTCACTACAACAGAGGAGTTAAGCAGATGGGACACAGACCAGCTGGCCCTCAGAGCCCCAAATATTTACTGTTTCCGGCCAATTACAGAAAAAGTGTGTGGGCCTCTGAGTATACTGGATGGGTTACAAGCCAGTGAAGGAAGGAACCAGGAGAAGCAGCACTGCTACTCTCTCATCATTGTCAAGGTGAGAGAATCGACTCAAAGGAGGAATCCACTGGCTGCCTCCACCACCTGAGCCAGGCGGCCCGTGGATGTGACTTGCTGTCTATGGGATGCTGACTCATATCCCCCAGCTGCATCTAAGCTGCAAGTACTTGCCTTTGGCTCCCCATTCTGGCCCCACCTACCCCTGAGCTTGAGCCCCACTGCTCCAGGCTTTCACTTTACATTCCCATGGAGAGGGTATTTGCTGTCCCTTGCCACTGTTCCTCTGTCCTTCAGTGAGGGAAACACGTGCCCTCCATGCTCCTGCTCCCAATCCACAGCTTCCCCCATGCTTTTATTTCTGTATGTGGCTGCACCGGCTCTTCGCTGTGGCACACAGGATGGGTATTCGCTGTAACAGGCGGGGTCTTGTAGTTGCAGGATGCTAACTCTTTTCCAAGCTTAATGGAAAAGCTTAACGCTAACTGATAACTCCAGTTCATTCTTCCTCTCTGCTGCACAACATTCCAAGATGGAACGTTCTATTATTTCCTTACTATAGGATTGTGCACCTGGAAAACCCCCAATATGCTAGTTAGTGAAAAAATAACAACAAAACCCCTAGGGGCTTTCCTGGTGGCTTGGTGGATAAGAATGTGCCTGCCAATGCAGGAGACACAGGTTGGATCCCTGGTCTGGGAAGATCCCACGGAGCAACTTAACCCGTGCCCCACAGCTGCTGAGCCTGTGCTCTAGGACCCAGGAGCTGCAAGTACTGAGGCCCAGCTGCCCTAGAGTCTGTGCTCTGCAGCAAGAGAAGCCGCTGCAGTGGGAAGCCCACACACCACCACTAGAGAAAAATCCTCACAGCAGTGAAGACTCAGCACAGCCAATAAATAAACAAATACAATCAGCTTTTAAAATACCTAGAATAAATAAGAGACTTTGGTTAGCTGTCTGGGTCCAAGATAAATACACAAAAACAACAGCTTTCCTACACTCTGGCAATAGACACATAAACATATTTTTTTTTAAAAAATGCATTCACAATATAGAGAGAAATGATGAAATACTCAGAAAAAAATTTAGCAAGAAAGGCATGGTTCTTTATGAGGAAAATTTAAAAAAAAAATCTTACTGGATGACAACACACAGAATAGGAACAAGGAAGGGACATTCCATGTCCTTGACTAAGAAAAGATAAAAATTATGATATGCATGTGTTAGTAGCTCAGTCGTGTCTGACTCTTTGCGATCCCATAAACCAGGCTCCTCTGTCCATGGGATTTTCCAGGCAAGAATATTCCCGACCCAGGGATCAAACCCAGGTCTCCCTCATTGCAGGTAGATTCTTAACCATCTAAGCCACCAGGACTTGTAAATCTGACCTGATTTGGGAACAGGGTCCTGGCAGATGTAATTATAATGAAAGTTAAGCTGAGGTCATGCTGGAGAAGGGTGGGCTCTTAATCCTATACAACTGATGTCCTTATAGGAAAAGGAGAGAGAGGTCACATGGAGACCCTCACACAGACAGAGGAGAAATCGTGTGACCACAGAGGCCTAGACGGGAGGGATGAACCTACAAGCCAAACACCCCCAAGGATTTCCAGCCAGCACCAGAGGCCCCGAGAAGGACCTGGGCCAGACTCTTCCTAGAGCCTTTGGAGAGAACATGGCCCTCCTAGCCTTTGGTCTTGGACTTCTAGCCTCCAGAACTGTGAAAGAATAAATGTCTCTTATGTTAAAGCCACCCCGTGTGTTTTGTCTCATTCAATCTCTCAGTCATGTCCAGCTCTTTGGGACACCATGGACTGCAGCATGCCAGGCTTCCCTGTCCTTTGCCATCTCTTGGAGCCTGCTCAGACTCATGTGCATTGAGTCTGTGATGCCATCCAACCATCTCATCCTTTTCCATCTACTTTTCCTCCTGCACTCAATCTTTCCCAGCATCAGGGTCTTTTCTAATGAGTCAGCTGTTTGCATCAGGTGGCCAAGGTATTGGAGCTTCAGCTTCAGCATCAGTCCCTCCAATGAATATTCAGGGTTGATTTCCTTTAGGATTGACTGATCTGATCTCCTTGCCGTCCAAGGGACTCTCAACATTGTTATGACAACCCTGAGAAGCTAATGCATGGTGGAATTGCATAAATCTTGAAAGAACAAATAGAGTCCTGACTCAGATGGGTAGATGGAAATTTTCCTTTGCCAAGAAAGAGGGTATATTTGGCAAATTTTCCCCAAACTCCAAAAATAAAATAAAAAGCTAAATAGAGGGGACTGTGGGCAGCCTTTTCTAGGCTAGGAGAGTGGGTCACAGAGGTGAACCTCTTCCATGGGGTAACTGTTGAAACCGCCACACAGTTGGTGTCTCGGTGGAACCAGCAAGTTTCAGGAATTGGATCCCAGAAGATGGTGGCTTCTCCCACTGCCACAACCCCCGCGTGCCCAACACACCCATCTTCCCACTTGTCCCAACACCTCTCCTTTAAGAGAATGGTTCAGAGGAAGATAAATTCCATGATGTGTCTGTGTGCCCCGTCACTAAGTCATGTCCAACTCTTTGGGACCCCATGGACAGCCCACCAGGCTCCTCTGTCCGTGGAATTCTCCAGGCAAGAATACTGAAGTGGGGTTGCCACTTCCTACTCGAGGGGATCTTCCCAACCCAGGGATCAAACTCTCGGCTCCTGCATTGGCAGGTGGATTCTTTACCACTGAGCCACCAGGGAAGCCACAGTCGATGGTGCAGAGCCTCAAAGCAGAGGTCGCTGTGGCCAAGAGGAAAGCAGAGGCTCCTGGCCATGCCTGGAAACTACACCACCTTTCTCCTGTGTCAGCCCCTGAGCCCACACTTCCCAGAAGCCTGACTCCGTGGGAGCAGAGCCACTTCCAGTCTCTTTCACCCTGTGGGCCAGGCACACAGCAGTGACTCACACAGAACTCTGTGCCTGCTTGGAGCTTCCAGTGCAGGAGGAGGGGAGGAAAACCAACAGATAAGGGTAGATAAGTTGGATGATGGCGTAATGACTATGAAGGAAGTAAGGGGGTATGATTAAGAGTGAGGGAGATGGGACTTTCCTGGCAATCCAAGTGATTAAGACTCCAAGTTTCCATTGCAAGGGATGTGGGTTTGATCCCTGGTCAGGGAACTAAGATTCCACAGGCTACGTGGCACGACCAAAAAGTTAAAAACAAAACAGACAAAATAAAATTAGACTGTTATATTATCTAAAAATTAGTTTCAAAAGAAAAGAGTGAGAGAGATAAGCAGCCCAAAGATAGAAACAACCTAAATGTCCGCTGATTGACAAATAGATCAACAAAATGTGGTCCATCCCTGCAATGGGATGGTATTCAGCCACGAGAAAGAACAGAATACACAAAAGCCTGCACGTAGCTGACGCAGTTTATGAGCAATGCCCAGAAGAGGCAAATCCACAGAAACAGAAAGTAGATTAGTGGTTGCCAGGGGCTGGGGTAAGGATGGAAAGTGAATGTTAAAGGTATGGGGTTTATTTTTTGTATCCTTTTTTTAAGGCTGCACTGCACGGCATGCATTGCAAGGAAGATTCTTAACCCCCGGACCACCAGGAAGTCCCTTCATTCCTTTTCATAGCTGAATAATATTCTATTCTATGACTAGTCCACACTTTCTTACTCCATTTATCAGATGATGGGCATCTGAGTTGTTGCCACTCCTGGCCATTATGAATAATGTTACTATGAGCGATCGTGCGTGAGCTTTTTGTAAGCGTTATTTCTGTTTGTTTATTTATGGCTGCCCTGGGTCTTCATTATTCACCGGGCTTTCTGCAGTTGCTGTGCGGGGCTACTCTCTAGTTGCGCTGTGCTGGCTCCTGTTGCTGCAGGACGTGAACGCTAGGCCATGCCAGCTTCAGTAGCTCGGGCTCACGGGCTCAGTTGCTCCCTGGCATGTGGCGTCTTCTCAGACCAATGATCCAGCCTGTGTCTCCTGCCTTGGCATGCAGATTCTTTATACCCCTGAGCCACCAGGGAAGCCTCATGTACAAGTTTTATATGGGACGTATGTTTTCATTTGGGGCGGGTGTTGACACCTAGGAATAGAATGGCTGGGTCGCACTGTGACTCTGTATGTTTAAGGAAATGCCGGACTTTTTCTAAAGTAACTGCCTGATTTTACATTTCCGCTAGCAGTGTGTGAGGGTTCCCATTTCTCTGCCTCCTCACCAACCCTTGCTATTGTCAGTGTTTTTGATGACAGCCATCCTGGTGGGTATCAAATGGTGTCTCACGGTTGTTTTGATTTGCATTTCCCTGATGAGTAATGATGAGCATCTTTTTATGTGCTTATTGGCCATTTGTGCATCTTCTTTGAAGAAATACCTATTTAAGTCCTATGCACGTTTTCAGTTGGTTTTTATTGAGTTGTGAGTTTTTCGTATATTCTTAATACTAGATCCTTGTCAGACATATGATATTCAAATATTTGCTCCCTTTCTCTGAGGTGTCTTTTCACTTTCTTATAGTTTCCTTTTGGAGTGCAAAAGCTTTTAATTTCTATGAAGTCTCACTCACTCATTATTCTTCGGTTTCTTGTGCTTTGCTTTTGTAATCAGCAAAACAGAAAATATTTTTTAGGCGTTTCCTTGTGGCTCAGCGGTGAAGAATCTGTTTGCCAAGGCAGGAGACATGGGTTCTATCCCTGGTCCACGTGCTGTGGAGCCACTAAGTCTGTGCACCACAACTACTGACCCTGTGCTCTAGAGTGAGGAAACTGCAACTACTGAGTCCACGTGCTGCAGCTCCTGAGGCCTGTGTGCCCTGGAGCCCGTGCTCCACAAGAGAAGTCACCGCAAGGAGAAGCCTGCGTACTGCAACTAGAGAGGACCCCCAATTGCTGCAACTAGAGAACGCACACGTGACGCAACGAAGACTTAGCATAACCCATAAACTCATAAAAAATATTTTTTTAGAAAAATAGGCCCAGACATCATGCAGTTTATTTATTCACCAACATTCTTGTCTTCAAGGAGCTGACACTCAGTTGATGTTTCTTGGGACTCCCTCTCAGTGGTTAAAAACCACTTCTGTTTTCCTCTTGGGTACTTTTCCAGGTTGCTGGGCAAAGTCTTTCATATTCGGATGAACCAGATGGTCCATTAAACAGCTCAGATTAAGTGGGATGAATCATCACTTAACTGTACTTAGAAATTCTAAAATAAGTCACGTGTAAGCTGTTGCAAGGGTTTTTGTTTTCAGTGCCTTGCCTGGCTGTGCTTTCAGTGTTTGCTGACTGTGGAATAAACCCAAACACTGGCAGATGGCAGTTGTACTGCCTGAAGTGGGAAGCATCAACTCCTGCCCAGTCTGGGAAAATAGGAACCATATGTGTTCATGAGAACACGACACTGGGGAGCACCCAGCATTCACAAGGAGGGAGCTGGATAAGGACGGTACAGCCGGTACAGCCGAACTCTAGAGTAAGAATCACTCTTCTCCCCGGGGACAGGGGAGGGGCACCTCCCTCTATGAAACGTCTGTCCTGCTTTGGGGCAGAAAAGGGGAGGGCAGAGAGCACTTTCTGCCTCAGCCACCTCCAGCTCAAACCAATCCTTGTGCCAAAGTGGTATGCTTCGGGTCAGCACGTCCGTCAAGGACCCAATTACAGCACAAATGAAGGTATAATGAAGGATGGAGGCCAGCCCTCAGAAGGAAGGTGGGTTTCTTGGAGAACCTTGGGGCCTTTGCACTGGCTTCCCATCCCCAGGGCCTCACCTCACACAGCATGCTGTTCAAAGTGTCTTCCCTGTCCGAAAGGTCTTCCCTGACCATCTGGCTTCAGGGGCCCCTCCTCCAGAGTATTTTTCTTCACAGCAGTCACCTGTCCCTGAACAATGTTGTATATTTATGTGTTTGTGGCCAGTGTTGGTGTTTCATCATTGACTGACAAAATCCCCCCAAATACTGTAGGATTTTATTATCTTTGCATTCTCGGTGCCCAAAAGGAATCTGGCCTTTTTGGAGGTGAATAATACTCAATGTATGGATAAGTCACGTTTTGTTTATTGATTCATCCCTCCACCCATGGACACTGAGGTTGCTTTTGCTTCTTGGTGGCTGTGAAAATCATTGCTATGAACTTGGATGTGCAAACAGCTCTCCTCAATCCTGCTTTTAATCCTTTGGGGTGTTTACCAGAAGTGGAGTTGCCAGATCATATGGAAATCCTGCTTTTCTGAGTTTTGGGGGAAGCTCCGTCCTGTTCTTCGCCGTGGCTGCACCGTGTTCCAGTCTCTTTCCTGGGAGCCGCCTCTAAGGGGTGTGAGGAGGCCCTGTGTGCCGCGTTCACACATCACTGGATCTGCCGTGCTCACACAGAGCTGCTCCTGAGCCTTGGCTGAATGATGAACAGCTACAGGACAGAGGGAAGGGTGAGTGAGGGAAGGGTGAGTGAGTGAAGGGGAGACGGCGTTTCCGGAATATCGAGGTCAGGAAAGTGGCTATGATGGCAAAGCTCCAGCACATCTGCCTGAGGGCTGAGGCCACACACACAGGGAGGGGAAGGCGCTGAGCGGCCTCTTCAAGCTCACGGCTCAGAACCGCAGCCCCAGCAGGGGAAGCGAGGGTCCAGGTGGGGACCAGGGGCCAGACAAGGAGGGGCTCTGCCTCCAGGAACTCAGGCCTCCCTGTGGCCCCAGGGAGCTCCATCCCAACTCTCTGCCTCTCCCAGGTCACCACTCTAGGGCAGGTCCCTGCTGGGCCTCCCCAGGTACCCGTAGGAAAGAGCGACAGAACTTGGGCGGCAGTGGGTCCTCCCCATGCACGACCACTGTCCCCTCCTCTCCATCACGTTTCCTTTGCTATGGGTTTTCAAGATGGAAGGGAATCTAATTTCTTCATCTCTGGGAGTAATGCACTTCAGAGCTGTCTTCATGTCGGCACTGTTGCTGAGAAGGGCTCAGGGCTTCGTGTAAGGGAATCATGACGCTTTTACAATATGATGATCACATGTCAAAGATGTTACTCAGGGGACTTCCCTGGTGCCCAGTGGTTAAGGATCTGCCTTGCAGTGCAGGGATGCAAGTTCTATTCCTGGTCAGGGAACAAAGATCTCACATGCTGAGGGCAAGGAGATCACACCAGTCAGTCCTAAAGGAAATCCACCCTGAATATTCCCTGGAAGGACTGATGCTGAAGATGAAGCTGCAATACTTGAACACCTGACGTGAAGAGCCAGCGCATTGGAAAAGACCCTGATGCTGGGAAAGATTGAGGGCAGGGGACAAGAGGGCAACAGAGGATGAGATGGTTGGATGGCATCACTGACTCGATGGACATTAAGTTATAGCAGGTTCCAAGAGATGGTGAAGGACAGGGAAGCCTGGTGTGCTGCAGTCCATGGGGTTGCATAGAGTCAGGCAGGACTTAGCAGCAACTACACAAACACAACAAGATGCAACTAAGACCCAACACAGCCAAACAAATAAATAATAAACAGAAGAAACAAAAAAATTTTTCAAAAAAAGAGAGATGCCATTCATTAGTTGTGGAGGGGCCAGTTGCATGTTATAGATGAGATTCAGACAAGGCTTCAAAGGACCGGCAGTCTACAGGAGGATGACAGACAGACAGACAGACAGACAGAGGCAGAGCTGCTCAACTGGGTCCCCTACATGCAACCCACCTGCATCTTTATAAAATCGATCGCTCGATGTATTATCTGTTTTCTAGAGTAAGTGGTAAGTGGCTCCAAGGCACCAGAAGGCAGAGCTCACCCTCAGGGGCCTCCAGAAGACTCCTTGTTTCCTACAGAAGCCTCCTGTTGCCGTGTCTGTTGTCCCCTGAGGCCCCCCCACCACCTCCACCAAGGGCTCCTGAGAGCAGAGACCAGCACTCACTCGGCAACCATCGGGTGTGGCCCAGGCTGGGCCATCTGGAGATACCTGGAGAAATGGGTGCATCCTGGCCTGTTCCAGTCTCCTCTCCCCACGGCCTGCATCTCACCAGGAGGGAAACTCAAGTCCTGTCAGTGGCCTGCAAGGCACCTGCTCCCTGGGCCCCACCTCATCCCCCTCTCCAGCTCCAGCCCAAGCACAGGACACCACCCCACCCAGGGCTCCCCATCAGGCTGGGCTCCCTCCAGCCTCAGGGCTTTTGCGCCTCCCCTCTCAGTGTCCTCCACAGTCATCTCTAGCTGGTCTTCAGGGCCGACCCCCTCCAGTAACAGCTTCTCAGTAGCCTTCCGTGACCACACCATTTAAGATCTAAAGCACCATCTCGCTCACTGACCCCCACACCCTCACCTCCTGCCTTGGAGAGACTACCTATTGGACTCTTGGGCGTGCTTCTCATTTCTCCCTCAGTGGACAGCGAACTCTGTCCTGGGAAGATGTTTGTTTGTTTTTATCTTCTCATGCCCAGAACCTGACAAACACTTGAATAAATGAGTAAATATAATCAATAACAAAAGTTCATTGTTAGTAAAAAGTAATGTGTTATTACTGCTTTTAAATATATATTAATATATATAATATATAATATTAAATATATAATTAATATAAATATTTACTTATTTGTTTATTTATTTGGCTGCACCAGCTATTAGTTGAGATATGTGGGCTCTAGTTCTCTGACCAGGGATCGAACCCAGGCCCCCTTCATTGGGCGCACAGGGCCACTGGACCACTAGGGAAGTCTCTGTTATTACTACTGGTACAAAGAATGCCAGTCGCTATGATAAAAGTGTTACGACCACTTCATCAGATGAAGTGTTACCATCTCTTCATCTCACACATTATTTTCATTAAGGGTCTTTGAAAACAGTCCGGGAAACCAGAGCGCCGTTTCCCGGGTCGGGCTTCGTCTGCCACCTAGCAGCAGTCTTAGGTAACTGCAAGCCTCGCGAGGCCGTCTAAGACAGGTACATCAGCAGAAGTGTCCAGTCAGCTGTCCACACATCCGTTAAAAAAAAAAATCTGCATTGGCATTTCTGGTGAGAATTCAAGCTGGCACAAGCCTCCCGGAGGGAAATTTGGCAATATCTAACAAAACTACGCCTGGGCTTACCTTTCTCCCCCACTAAGCTCATTCCTAGAAATCTACCCTAAACTTATGTCTCCAACAACACAAAAACAGGTATGCACAAAGTGATTCATTTGTCATTTCATTTATCATTTGTCATTTCAAACTTGTGGAAACTACTTGAATATTTGCATGTAAGACAGAGGCTGAACAAACTCGAAGGAGCACTCCACAGCGGGGGCCGGGGGTGGAAGCA
Organism: Madoqua kirkii; assembly: GCA_006408675.1. Lineage (NCBI taxonomy): Eukaryota > Metazoa > Chordata > Mammalia > Artiodactyla > Bovidae > Madoqua > Madoqua kirkii. The sequence goes on from SJYC01137182.1 coordinate 63,142, forward strand.
TGAGAAAGACCCTCTCAAAGCTAAGAAGAAGGGATTTTCAAGGACATTCTGTTAAACGGAGAAAGCAAAGCCCCAAAGAATATAGAACGCTTGCTCTCCTTCACATCAGAAAGAAGGAGCATAAGAAAATTCATGTGTACCTGTTCGTTTGCGCAAAAGAAATGCAGGAAAGATAAGACAGAAAGCAACGAGGCTGATCACAGCCCTGCAAGGCTTTATGAGGGGGAAGAGGGCATGGGATTTGAGTAGCAGGGATGAGAAAGAGAGGCAGTTCTCTAGGTGCATCTTTTTTTCTAAATCTTTGACTCTCAGTGAAGGCCAAAACCTACATTTCTCATGTGAACCAGCGGCCATAATCCTGGACATCTAAATCAGAGAAATGAAAGTGTGCGTTCACATAGAAACCTGCACACAATTCTTCAGAGCAGTCCTGTTATCATAAGCGAAAACTACAAAAGACTAAAATGTTCCCCCACAAGTGGATGGTTCAACAGACTCAGCAGCAGACAAGCATGAACTGTTGGCATATGACACCACCTGGATGTATCTGAAGGGCTGTATGGAGTGAAAGAGGCCAACCTCAAAGGTCACATACTGTGCGATTTCATTCATATAACATTGTCAAAGAGACTGAAACGAATTGGTGGTTGCCAGGGGGTCAGAGGAGGTGGGGAAGGCTGGTGAGTGTCTCTGCCAGGGTAGTGTAGTTGGGGGAGGGTGGGTCCACACTTCCACACCGGGGACAGAACGACACAGAACTCTCCCCACACACTGTTGCAACATCTGTCTTCTGGTTCTGTGATTGTTTTCAAGTTGCATAAGATGCAACCACTGGGGAATCCAGGTGAAGGGTCTAAGAAGATACTCGGTTACCTTTGCAACTTCCTGTGACTCTACAATTATTTCAAATAAAATGCTAAAAAATGTGATTATGGTCAAACAAACATGTCAGGGCAGGGGGAGGTTTGGTCCCTGGGCCAATAGTTTGTAACTTCTAGCTTCAAGGAGCAGGACAATCTATTCTTGAATCCCCTGCCATTATTCCTTTGGTCCCATTCCCCTGGTTCAGAGGCCAGGGACTAGGTCAGAGGGAGTGTGGACTTGTCCTCCAAGGCATTGGGAACAACAATGGTGTTCAGCAATTGGGAACAGAAAGATGGGGCGTGTGTGTGTGTGTGTGTGTTACTGATTTTCTACTGCTGTGTCATAAACTATCACAAACTTGGTGGCTTCAAGCAACACACATTTATTCTCCTACAGTTTCTGTGGACCGAGAGTCTGTGTTCCAGTGGGTGGGCTCCTGTGTGAGGGTCTCACGACAGGGGTCCCCTCTGACACGGGGGGCTCTTCCAGACCATGTCCTTGCAGCTGTGTGACTGAGACTCTGGGCTTCTTCTCTAGCTGTTGACTGAGGACTGTTCTCAGATCCTGGAGGATGCTCTCACATCTCTGCCTCATGACCCACCACCTCTGGCAGCGGGCTCTTCAGGCCGCCAGGGGAGGGTCTTGGCTACGAGTCCTGCCAACCCTCCGAGTGAATCTCCTCGGATGGAGACAGCAGGTGTAGACGACTTCAGCCATCTGGTGGCTTCGAGCTGCTGAGTCACTGTAGAGTGCAGAAACCCTGGGGTTTCAGCTGACACTCAAACAGCAGATTCGAGTGGCTTTGTGGGGCTCTCGCTCCTTGATCTATATCTACTACATTTTTGTATGAAAATAATGCATGAAATAGACTGGGGCAAGGAAAACACTATTTTCTAGGCAACACCAGGGTCTGCAAAGCTTTGTGTTAGTCAAGGCAAAGACTCGGGACACTCCTTTATGGGAATTGTTAAATCCACTTGTACAGCAGATTTTGTTCTAATTACATCCTAGATCAACTTCCTATAAGAAATTTTGATGTTTTGCTCTTTCATAGGATTCCCATCATTAGCTGGAACAAAATGACACAAGATGATACGGAATTACATTTTTGCTTATCAGACAAAGAAGGGATGTTTGTGAAGGTTATTGAACATATCCTACTGAACATATTTTCTGTTTGTTAACATATAAATTAGGACTTCCCTGGTGGTTTGGATGGTAAAGAATCTGCCTGCAAAGCAGAAGACCCAGGTTTGATCCCTGGGTCAGGAAGATCGCCTGGTGAAGGGAATGGCAATCCACTCCAGTATTCTTGCCTGGAGAATTTCATGGACAGAGGAGCTTGGCGGGCTCTAGTCCATGGGGTCGCAAAGAGTTGGACATGACTGAGCGAGATTAGCATAAACTAGGATCAGCAAACTTTTCCTGTGAAGAGCTAGTTAGTAAAATTTTCAGTTCTGTGGGTCATAATGGTTTCTGTGCAGTAATTCAATTCTGCCACAGAGCACAAAAGTCACCATAGGCAACATGTAAATGATAGTGTGGCTCTGTTTCAATAAAAATTTATCTATCGTCCCTGAAATTCGAGTTTCATGTAATTTTCATATCATGAAATATGATTCATCAGTTGATTTTTTTCAGCCATTTAAAAATATAAAATCCATTACTGGGCTTCCCTGATGGTCCAAGGGGTTACTACTCCATGCTTCCACTGTGGGTGGAACAGGTTCTATCCCCAATCAGGGAACTAAGACCTTGCCTGCCACATGGCGTGGCCAAAAATATTAAAATTAAAAATTAAAAAACCACTGTTAGTTCAAGGGCTGTTTGAAAACAGGCAGAAGCTGATTTGACCTGTGAGTTGTGATTTGGCAACCTTTTGATTATCTCCATTCTAATCTAAAATATGCCCCATGTTGACATCACAGGTTAAAACCGAAGCCTTTTTTCCTTATCTGCATTTCTTCAGAATGTGCTGGGAAAATAACTTTTGCTTGAAAACACCCAGAAAGAGTACAGGAGGCACCGAGGAGACATCTCAACTCCTTCCAGTTTTTTTTTTCTTCTTCTTTTTTTAATATTCTGAAAGTTGAAATTAAGACAAAAAGAAAGGGTTCAGGGACCACTTTTCAAAGACAGATTGACAATGATGAGAGGGGGAGAGTTGGGCAGTTCTAACCTGAGGTCTCTCAGACACTGTGTGGGACTGGTCTTGAAGTTAATCCACAAAGATTAACTCTTTTTAGCCAGATGGAAGGCAATGGAGGTTCAAGCACACTTTAATTAGGTGTGAAGTGGAAATAAGGGAACCTCCAGAGCAGACGTCTCTGCCTATGCCTGCATCTGCTCGTCCTAAAATTATCAGGGTGGCCTATATGAGGCGTCATGAGCTAATAGAACAACCCAGAGAAAGTGTAGTTTCCATTAGCCATATGAACATGCCGAAATACCCATATTTTATCTTAATTGTTTGGGGTGTGTTTTTTTTTTGGCATACTACAAGGCATGTGGGATCCCCAACCAGGGATCAAACCCTCGTCCCCTGCAATGGAAGCCTGGAGTCTTAAACACTGGGCTGGCTGCCAGAGAAGTTCCCCAAATATCCATACTTTAAACAAGTATTATAAAGAACACTCAGGAGACATAAGAGAGTTAGGTTTGATCTCTGAGTCTGGAAAATCCTCTGGAGGAGGCATGGCAACCCACTCCAGTATTCTCGTCTGGGAAATCCCGGACAGAGTGGTCCATGGGGTCGCAAAGGGTCGGAAACAACTGAAGCGACTTAGCACTCACAAAGAACATTAACACTGACTGCTTTGGAAGCTCCTGATTAGCTTGTCTATATCCAAATGACATTAGGAACGTCGTTTAAGTCTCTATTTTTCTTAACCCACTTAGATACATATAATCGTCAGTTTTGTAATAGAAAAAGTCAGTACATTAGACCCACAAGATAGAATGAGTAAGTCTCTGAAGGTAAGAAAATGAAGTGAGGGACTTCCCTAGTGGTCCAGTGGCTAAGATGCCACATGCCCAATGCAGGGAGCCCAGGTCAGGGAACTGGATCCCACAGGTCACAACTATGGCCAGAAGAAGCTAAATAAACACACAAAAAAGAAAGTGACGTGAACCACCATCTTCCCGACACACACACCTAATCCAATCATTTTATAATTTTAAACCTATAATTAAAGGTGTCTCTTGTAATGTAGTAAATTAGAGAAAAAATAGTTTTCTGCCCTTTCCAAAAATAGCTACTATAAAGATAAGCTATTACAGAAATAGTATTAGCATCTTATCCCAAAATCTCCCAACTCTTATTCTACGAAGGTCATGGCACAGTGGCCAAGCTTGTCACCCAACGCAAATGTCACTGTCCTCACGCTTCTCACTACCCTCAGCTCTAGAGGAGGTAAGAAACAAAAACAGTAACTGCAACAGTTTAAAAAAAAATGAGAAAGGAAAAAGGTCACAAATTCGAGAATTGTTTTCCTTCACAACAGTTTTATAGTTTGGATATAGTTTGTCAGTACCAAACTTTTCCTTTCCTTCTTGGACACACAAACTCACTCAATTGGCAGAGCCTCCTTCGCCCCAAACCTCATATATTGTAACGTTACGGTATGGATCTACATTCCCTGAGTTCTGAAGCCCTAACTGAGCGTTGGATGCCAGGGAGACTTTGAGACTCCGCACCCTGGACACAAATTTCACAAGGTCCATCTCCAGCCGGGCTAAGCTATTGAATGCATGATTTTTGTTGGGTGAAGTGTTTTTCCTTCCTGGAGGGCGAAATGTACAGCTCCGAAGGGTGGGAGGAGTCTGCACCTGTCAAGAAAGATACTCAGGGTGAATGATACCATTGACATTGCTGGTTTGTGTTGACAGAGTTCTAAGAGAGTTGGGCTCACCTGAGAGAAGTTGGCTCTAGCATTGATTTAGTCAAAGGACTGGCAAATGATGGCCAAATCAGGCCTGCCGGCTGTTTTTGTTGATAAAGCTTTATTGGAACAGCCAGGCTCATTCATTTGCCTATAGTCTATGACTGCTTTCATGCTCAAAGGGCAGAGTCCGTGCAACAGAGACTGAATGGGCTGCTGCTGCTGCTGCTGCTAAGTCGCTTCAGTCGTGTCCGACTCTGCGACCCCATAGACGGCAGCCCACCAGCCTCCCCCGTCCCTGGGATTCTCCAGGCAAGAACACTGGAGTGGGTTGCCATTGCCTTCTCCAGTGCATGAAAGTGAAAAGTGCCCAACCCTCAGCGACCCCATGGACTGCAGCCTTCCAGGCTCCTCCATCCATGGGATTTTCCAGGCTACAAAGCTGAAAATATCAACTATGTGGCCTTTTGCAGAAAAGGTTTGCCAATCCCCTTCTCCCATCAGTCTGGACACAGTATCCTGGAGCTTCGGGTCTGTTGAAGAGGGAACAAGCCACCGTATTTCTCTCCCCATCCCCTTCTCAGAGCTCTTCAGCCACTTCATGGACAGGCTGTTACTTCTTTACACCTCTGACCCTTTACGACAGAGCTTTTCCTTTACTTGGAATAATGATACCACTTCCATTCAGTTCAGCAACTGGTAATAATTCAGATGCCAGAGAAATGAAAAGTCAGGGGCAGTGAATCTGGCTCTGTAAATAATTTTGACCTGAAACATGCCAAGTTCTTGAATCTATCCTCATTTGAAAAAAACCTGATTTAACAGGATAAACATTGAGCCAAAGTTTTAGTTGTCTAATAAACAAAAGGTGGCCTTCAACTATGAGTCCCAGCCTCTGTGAGCTCAGGTCTAGTTTTCTCTAAGGATATGTGGGGAAATGAGTTAACTAGCACACTCAGGACTGGGAGCAGATACTTCACATTCAAACTTGTTATACCTAACAGTCTTGCCTGTAATAACGAGAGCATGTTTCTCTTGAGTCTGAGTTTTCTGGGATGGAATCAAGGTGGAGTAACAAACGGAGCCACCCTTACCTTCTTCTTCTCCTCACCATCTCCTCGAAACTTCAGTATCATGTACAGCACAATAAAAAAAATGAGCCAGAGCCACTTGCTCCCAAGCCAACTTTGGGTATGCACTGGTAGACTCTGCCGAATTCGAAAGTGCCCTCCGCAGGGCACCTTCCCCTGAGTTTCTTTGGGTTTATCTCTCAGAGAAGAAAACATGAAGGCATAGCCGCAGGAGAGACACAGAGGCAAGAACAAGCACCATTTCAGAGATTGCATGGTGAGCAGAGATGGTGCAGGATGTGGCTCACAGCGCGCTGGTATGCCCTTGCACCTGGAGACAGGGGACCAGGCAGGGCCAGATCGTTGGTGATGTCACAGAGGCCCCCCCAGCCAGAGCCTGCTCTGGCCATTGTGATGACTTCAGGGTGGAGGATAAAGAGGCTTGAGGAGGTTGCCTGGGAGTAGGATTTAAAGGGAAATGGCGTCATTTCCAGCGAGCAGTCGAAAAAGAGGCGGGGAGTGACAAAATGCCTTCTCCTTGCCAGTGTATGCTTTCTGAGCCTGGTGCTCTACTGGGAGGGCAGATTCATCTTCTATTTTTATTTTTCTATCTGTTGAATCCAGACGCTGTGGTGAGCAGAGCAGACTCGAGGCATGTGCCCCCGTGGAGCAGAAAGTCGAATGGGAAAGAAAGATATGAAACCAGAGGCTGCAAACTAGGAGCTACTCATGTGTTTTGTGTGGCCTACACTGTTCTGAAAAGGGATTGTGCTCAGTCATGTTTGTGACTCTTTGTGACCCCATGGACTGTAGGCCGCCAGGCTCTTCTGTCCATGGGATTCTCCAGGAAAGAATACTGGAGTGGGTTGCCATTTCCTCCTCCAGTGGATCTTCCCAACCCAGGGATCAAACCAAGTCTCCTGCATCTCATGTTTTGGCTGGGGTATTTAAATGGGGGTGAGGGAGCTCCATTTACAAAGGTCAGATTTCTGATTTCCTTGAAAAGTATGGAAGATCTGATAAAACAGGGCCCCTCTCTGGTGGAGCCAAGTAGGAACCGCCCCTTCGGTGGCCATGTTCTAATGTCCCACCACTTCTTATCACCTCACATCCACACTCGCTGACATCACCTGAGTGTACAATGCCTGGCTTAAGAGTATCATTTATTTCATTAAAATTGTAATAAGGGAATTAAGAAAGACCTTTTTTGCTTTATTTTTACTATTTATAAATTGAAGACAAATCAACATTTGAGCATTAGTTTTACATGATTAATGGTCACAGTATGAAATGTGCTGTTGTTCATTAGCAAACTATGTTTGAGTTTTAGACTAAGTACTAATAGCTGAGATGAAAACTGAAGAAAAATGCCAGTGTGAAGTTTGTGAATAGCTGGCATTAAAAAAGCTCCATCCTTTTACGTGATCTTTTTTTTCCTGTTAGTTCTCTGGAAAAACAATGGAGATTGGACTTCTCAATTTCAAATGTAAATGAAAACTAATTTTTATTTTAATATTTAATATAACTGCTATTGAAAAAAGTGAAAGTGTTAGTAGCTCAGTCATGTCTGACTCTTTGTGATCCCATGAACTGTAGCCCACCAGATTCCTCTGTCTATGGGATTCTCCCCGCAAGAATCCTGGAGTGGGTAGCCATCCTTTCTCCAGGGGATCTTCCAAATCCAGGGACTGAACTGTTATTACTGTGAAAAAACAAACTGATGAGGGAACTTCCCTGGTGACCCCTTGGTTAAGACTCCAATGTAGGGGACACAGGTTCGATCCCTGATTGAGGAATGAAGATGCTGCAGGCTGAAGGGCATGGCCAAAAAAAAACAAAAAAATTGTGGTAAGAAATGAGAGCTTTAAGAGTGCGAGGGGGTAGCTGGAGGTTAGTTCAGGCAAGCAGGTTTTCCTGAAGAAGACGTCCGGGCAGAGTGTGGCGGGTGATCAGTTGGCTGGATGAAGTGGGGGAAAGGCTGATATCCAGGCAGGTGTGGGGGCGGTGAGGCGACAGGGGTACCACAGATAGATGCCGTCGCCAAGAACACAATCAGGCCCACAGGCCACTTTGTTCGAAACCACCAGCTTCTGAAAGTGACACAAAACAAGAAAAGTCCCAATTAGCGGAACACAGGGCTTGCACCTATTCCGCTGGGTCATCTATTCACACTTATTCCTGGGAAAGAAGACATCTGCTGCTACAACCCAGGGTCCACGGAGTGTCTGCATGCAGCCTCTGACTGTGTCGAGCCCAGGGAAGTTTTGTAAGAGGATGTGAAATCAGAAGAGGAGACAGAGGAGAGTCAGACGTACCACACAGGCTGATCCAGGGCTCACACTCCCCCTAGCTTCAGGGGCAGGGGGTTCCTGGGTAGAGAGCTTACAGGAGTGTGAGACCCCAGGGTTGATCAAAAATAGGCATGGTGATCATAACTAGATGTATCTGTATGTAAATGTACATAAATGGTACTTTTCATATTTTTTTTGGAAAAAGTCCACAACAAAAATTCACTGATTTTAATATAATCTGATGAAAATGCATCTATGTTCACATATCCTGGGGTCCAACTCCCCAGAATGCTAAGGCAGAGGGCAGGGTGGCAGAGCAGCCTGGCTTCGGCTCTCCAGCCCCTTCCCTCCCCAACCCCAGGCTGCTCCCTGCCACTTCCAACCTCCTCTCCCAGCTCCTTTGCCTGCTTTTAAAAAAATTTTATTTTCCTGAAGTATAGTTGATTTACAGTGTTGTGTTTCCTCTGCCTGCTTTTTAATGGAACCCCATGCCCCGGATCTCCTATAAAGAACCATGTCAGTAACATGCCCGTCTCCAGAAGGCAGGGCTCACAATCTTGATGCTCCTGCCCTTAGAGCAGAGTTTCATTAGTTATTGACCTTAACACACTTTCTGCATGAGACATACCAATTTTACGTCCAGTTTCCCTTTTCATAATCTGCTGAGAGAGACCGTGGAATTGACATGATGTCACAGAATTACTGTCACTAACAACTCAATGGCTGCAAGTTTCTTACTCAAATAGTGGAAGAAGGAAAACACAGGTGAGAGGCAAAGCAGACTTTAGACTTAATTTTTGTACCAAATCATCAGGTGTGCAGCTAAATCTCCTTTCTTATCACAGCGACGGAGCGAGGAAACCCCCTAAGTCCCCTGCTCTGGTGCAAAACGCTCCTCCCAGAGCCCCGCAGGCAGAATGTACTTGAAACTCAACTCGTCCTTTCTCAAGTTCAGTCTCACTCGGCTTATTTAATTAATTAACCACTGGCAGCAAAACCATGAAAATTTTAGTCAAAATGAGCTGATCACACACCCAGGAGGAACCTGGAGTCTTTAATTATTTTGAGCATAAATATGCAGCCAACATGCTCTTAGGGCCGCGGGAACATCCAAGTGCACAGAGAGCGGAGGTGAGTGGGACAGGGTGACGGGCGAGGCCAGCGGGGTCACAGAGTCCCCACTGTGCCTGAAGGCACCGTTCCTGGCTCCAGCTTTAAGGGGACGAGCAAATGCACAGGGCCCAGCTGAGGTCGCACTGCTGGTCTCAGAAGCAGTAGGATGTGTGGGTGACCCAGTGGGCCGACTCCTCCTTGGAGCGCTTGGCGGAGCTGTGGGTGGTGAAGAGAGACTTGTAAGCTTCTGACTCTTCGCTGTTGGCGATGGACCTCTTTGCGGCTTTTCCAGAAGCGATCCCGTGTGCTGCTGGAAAAACGAAAAGCTTTGAATTCTGAGGCTGGGGCTGCAGACCATTCCAACCATTACATTCTCGAGAGGCCACCAAGCCCAGGAATTTCCCTCCTCCTTTCTGGGGAGGAATGTTGAAATACAGTATCTCAATCACCAAGCCCAAAAAACAAATGAAGCTGCTGTATGTAAATCTGTCATTTAAAATCTGCTTAATCACTATTTGCACTGGCCCCTGCTTCAGAGACTGACGTACATGAGACCCTGAGGCCAGGTGGCTGGTATGTGGAGGGGGAGCTGGAACCCATGAACACAAGATGACTCACTCCTCACCTCATCCATCTGTGCTTCTCTTCTTTGTGAAATAAATACTAGGGTCTCTAAATTCTGGACTAGCCACCAAACAGCTCTTGGTTGGGAGGCCAGAGGAGGGAGGCTGGCCCCAGCACACATCTGGTGCACAGAGAGCCCAGCCTTAAAACAGGGGTGACTGAGTCAGGTGTTTGGTCTCTCACCCCGTTCGCCTGGCCCTGTGAGCAGGCTCCACAGGAAAGCTGGACAACGGCACGTGTGAACACCCGCTTCAATCCCGACAGGTCTTCTGCTCCAAGGTGAATCAACTGTTTCTTAGTCACCCCCCAAGAGAGCTCAGGGAGCCCCCAAGAGAGCTGGAGACACGATTAGGATAAGCTCGAGTCTTCAGAGTCACCCCGACCAACAGTGACACAACCATGCGGGTCTCCAGCCGTCTGAGTGGTCCACAGTCGTCTCAACTGAACCCACCTGCACCTTTGGGAGCCGAGCTGGTCTTCTTCTCTCGAGGATCAAGGCTGGTTTCTTCGGGCTTCCCTGTTTTCATTTTTGATGGTCCTGGGGTTTCTGTGAAAAAACAAAGCAAAACAAAACCAGAGCAGGAACTTATTTAGCAGAACAGGCCAAAGGTCTCATTTTTGCTAAATAAGGACTTCTTTTTAGTATCTTACCTTCACTGACATCTGATTTCGAGACAGACTCTGCCGCCTTAGGTTTCTTTGTTTTCTGTGAAAGGAAAGGGAGAGAGGACACGTGCTCCAATTTACTGATTTTAACGTCCGTGTGGCTGCCACTGGCCTGGGAGCCCAACTTCAGGCTGACACAGGTCACCTAGGGCAGGGCTCCCTCTGAAGACAACTCTGACTCTCAGCCCTGCACCTTGGTCCTGCCTAGGTGTTTCTGGCTGCACACTTAAGCCTCACGCAATACACATCTAGAGAGATCTGCTCAGCTGTACAGTTATATTCCAAAACTACATCCTCAGACAATTTCAATGAGGAGGACAAGTTTTGGTGAGAACAGTCCATTTTAATACTGACCACTACACACATGAGCAGTTAGCTGGATAATAACACAAAACCCAGACAGGGTGACTATGGACTGAATCCCACCCTTTTCAGGAAGAGCTCTTCAAGGAGTCAAAATGCTCTGACATTTGTGTATTTAACTAAGGACTTGAGGCCTGTACTAAACATCTTAGCTAATTCTCAACTGTGGATTATTCTGTTAGAATTCTGTTGCTTGTAACAGTTAAGCTGGTCAGCAAAAAATTAAGAAATGAAACTTCTAAAAATCACACAGCTGGGCTTCCCTGCTTGCGCAGTAGTAAAGAACCCACCTAATAATGCGAGAGACACAAGTTCGATCCCTGAATTGAGAAGATCCCACAGGCCGAGGAGCAACTAAGCCCGTGCGTCCCAACTACTGAAGCTCGCACACCCTCAAGGCCATGCTCTACAGCAGGAGAAGCCCCCGCAGTGAGAAGCCCATGCATCACAACTAGAGGAAGCCCACGCAGCAGTGAAGATCCCGTGCAGCCATAAATAAACAAACATTAGGAGGAAAAGAATATTAAAAACCACATAGCTGATTCAGTCACAGGACAAACAGGACTCTTCACTGAGGGAATTTACTTTAATCATGCCATTTCCTTCAGTATGCAAAAGGTGGCGCTAAAGATACACAGTCTAACCCTTTCAGGAGGCTTCCATATCTAGAAAACATCCCATCTCCAGAAACATCTGAGAATGCTCAGGCAGTGGCCTCTTCTGGTCTTGTACTATATAGATATGCCATGTGATGCGTAACACCTGTACAAAACACAATGTCCTGTTCATTTCACACAGGCAAGACATGCATTCAACTCTGAGGGTAACACATCATGGTTCAAAAATAATACAGAAAACTGACTTCTAAGCCCTCCACTCACAGCTAAGTTTATGATGTTTGAAAAGCACGGGTAATGGGGCATTAGAAAGGAAATGCTATGTCCTATTCTTAGCTGTGGGTATATTTGAGAAATATTTTGGTTTCCTGGCAGCTGTCTCTAAGAGGCATTCCCAGAAGCTCCAGGGAGGACCCTGCGGAGATGGGCAGGTTAGCTCCGCTGGGCTTTCAACAACTTGGCGGAAGCCTGGGACACAGGAGACAACTAAGGTAAGATGGCTACGACCACACCACCATCTCTACTAACACTTCCTTCAAAACACAACCTTCCCCTTTTGTGCTTTTTAAAAACTGAACTGATTGATAGTAGCAATCAAAGACAAGCAGATCCTTTTTGGTAAATGTCCTCTGTCAAAAACATATTAAATTTTTTCTTTTTTTGCTCGTTTGATAATGAGATCACAACTATTTAGAAAACCAACTTAAAATGAACACATTTATAGATTTAATTGCTCCTAAACCTAAAGTCACCCCTTTAAAACACAGAGTGGCTCTTTATCCTCATGAATGTTGTAATAACCCTGTACAAGACCACTTCGGGGAACACTTCTATTGGCATTTGATCACATAAGTTGGACACAATTTCCTGTACTACAGAATAATTCACACACATTATTTATTTTCTACCTAAGTGAGACAATAAGAGGAGGAAACCCAGATGGTTTAGCTCTCTCTGAGAATTCTGGACACATAATACCAATACCACATTCTCAAGCATCAGGCTTTTAAAGTCCCATGAGCATGAATTACATACTATTTGAGAGTGATACAGTCCTTCCTCTATTATGCACCTTCCTCTATTATGATTTTTAAAAAAGAATAACGTGGAAAATATTTAATTATTACATCACTGGTAGATGTATTCCAACTACATAAAAACAGGCAGGCTATTTTTCCTTCTCCACAATTTTATGTCCTCAATTTTCTAGTATTTTAGGCATTCTTTTGCCTTAGTTCTGAGGACATGGAAGTTACTTTCACATTTAACCTAAACCTAACTTTTTAAGAATGAAAAAAGACCACAGCTATCACCTTAAAGTACTCAAGAAATAACAAAATTTACTGCTGGATACAGAATCGATGGCATATTGAACACATCTCTTAGCTGATCAATTTTTTTGAGCCTGGGGCACAAAACAAAGCCTGCACCCCCACACCCCCACCCAGAGCGCTGCCTGCAGTTGATGCTCACCGAGGCGCCACTCAAAACAGATGGGCGGGAGGAGAGACCAAGCAGTGGCTCCCATGGTGGGAAGGCTGTTCTCTCCTCTCCAGCCCATGCCCGGCCCCTGCAGGTGGGCTGATCACTCCTCCCTCCAGCTGATGAGGAAGCTGAGTGCAGAGCAGACCATGGAGCCCAAGCTGTGAGGAGTCTTCCTAGAGTCTGGGTCATAAAAGCCACCTGCATCACAGCAAACCCTGAGCGCGCCGCCAGCAGTGTGGCTGTGGGGAGGCAACAGGCTCCAGAGCAGGGGCCGTAGCTGGGCAGGACCTACTTTTGCCCAGACTCAGAGGCTGAGGGCAAAGCCCAGGACGCAGTACCTTCCCCAGCTTGGCTCGCAGTCGCCTCTCCTCCATCCTACTCTTCAGCACTTCCACGTCTTCCTTGGTGCCATTGAGCACGATGACGTCATCCTCCTGGAAGGCAGCCCCACACTGGAGAGGAGAGAGGAGAGAGGAGACAGGTCCTGTGAGCACTCGGACAGCAGCGATCCCAGGTCCTGGCTCTCAGCCCAGCCACTGGGCCTCCTGCTGTTTGCCTGCCTGCACCTTGGCTTGATCAGCTGTGGAGGTCCTGCCCTGCTTGGGGAAGTTTCCAGGCATGGTTAGTCCAGCAGACCTGCCTACAAGACTGGCCTTGGCTGGTGTCTGGGAACATGCATTTCTGGAGGGTTCTTCCCATTTCCAAACTGTGCTGGGCTTCTGCTTATAGTCTCCACCTCTGCCACTGGACCCAACCTCTGGGTGCACAGACCTGAGCATAGGGTGGGCATTTAGACGCCCGTTAAGGACTCACCAACAGTATTTACTGAGCACCTACTGCTGCCTCATCTCATGATGACAGACTTAATATGAGCCCGTGAGGCTCACATACAGCTGAGCCAAGGCTAAAAGGGATGAGACCAGGGGATCTCACATTCCAGACAGAGGTCACAGACCTCTGTGACCTGGGACACACCTTCAGTTTCCTTTCAGGAGTTCTGGGGTGGGGTCCGGGAATTTGCATTTCTAATGTGATCTCCAGTCCTGCAGGTGCTGCCTGTGGGGGAACCAGGCTTTGAGAACCACGGTTCTAGAGTTTACGAAGTTGGCAATTGGGGCAAATGGGCTGAATTACAGCAGGAAAGGGGAGGGACCATTCCAGAGACACAGCTGCATCTCAGCTCTGTCCTGGGCTGCAGTGGCCACTGTCATCCCCACAGGGACCTGCATTTTCAGCTGCTCCCTGGCGATCCCGCACTGCTGAGGACAGGGTGTGGGCCAGGGAGCGGGCCAGGGAGCATGGAGGACCTCTTCCTGTGAGCCCTCCAGAGTTCCTCTGACTAGACCCTGGCCTCAGTTACTGCCTCTGTTAAATGGGAATAAACTGAACTCCCAGCAAGGGTAACACTGAAGGGACTAGAATGCTGAGTTGGGCACGGAGCACTCAACCATCCTCAGCTACTGTTGCAGCTTTGCATTTTCCTGGAGCAGAGCTTCCGGTATCAGCACAGGTAGATCCCAGGTCCTGGCTCTCAGCCCAGCCACTGGGCCTCCTGCTGTTTGCCTGCCTGCACCTTGGCTTGATCAGCTGTGGAGGTCCTGCCCTGCTTGGGGAAGTTTCCAGGCATGGTTAGTCCAGCAGACCTGCCTACAAGACTGGCCTTGGCTGGTGTCTGGGAACATGCATTTCTGGAGGGTTCTTCCCATTTCCAAACTGTGCTGGGCTTCTGCTTATAGTCTCCACCTCTGCCACTGGACCCAACCTCTGGGTGCACAGACCTGAGCATAGGGTGGGCATTTAGACGCCCGTTAAGGACTCACCAACAGTATTTACTGAGCACCTACTGCTGCCTCATCTCATGATGACAGACTTAATATGAGCCCGTGAGGCTCACATACAGCTGAGCCAAGGCTAAAAGGGATGAGACCAGGGGATCTCACATTCCAGACAGAGGTCACAGACCTCTGTGACCTGGGACACACCTTCAGTTTCCTTTCAGGAGTTCTGGGGTGGGGTCCGGGAATTTGCATTTCTAATGTGATCTCCAGTCCTGCAGGTGCTGCCTGTGGGGGAACCAGGCTTTGAGAACCACGGTTCTAGAGTTTACGAAGTTGGCAATTGGGGCAAATGGGCTGAATTACAGCAGGAAAGGGGAGGGACCATTCCAGAGACACAGCTGCATCTCAGCTCTGTCCTGGGCTGCAGTGGCCACTGTCATCCCCACAGGGACCTGCATTTTCAGCTGCTCCCTGGCGATCCCGCACTGCTGAGGACAGGGTGTGGGCCAGGGAGCGGGCCAGGGAGCATGGAGGACCTCTTCCTGTGAGCCCCCAGAGTTCCTCTGACTAGACCCTGGCCTCAGTTACTGCCTCTGTTAAATGGGAATAAACTGAACTCCCAGCAAGGGTAACACTGAAGGGACTAGAATGCTGAGTTGGGCACGGAGCACTCAACCATCCTCAGCTACTGTTGCAGCTTTGCATTTTCCTGGAGCAGAGCTTCCGGTATCAGCACAGGTGGAGCTCCAAGACACAGCCCTCTGCACCATGCTCTAACCAGCTTCCTTAGGCAGAAGCACTCCCTACCCTGAGTTCCTCATCTACGGATTCAACCAACTGCTGACTGAAAATACTGAGGAAAAAAAAAAAATTTTTTTTTTTTCATAAAGTTCCAGAAAGCAGCACTTGAATACTATTTAAATAGTTACCATACATCTGTGCAGGGCAGTAACTATTTTACACAGACCAGCAACTATTAACTTAACATTTAAACCATATTTACAAAGCATTTACTTTCTATTAGAAGTAGTGTTAGTTGCTCAGTCGTGCCCGACTCTTTGCGACTCCATGAACTGTAGCCCACCAGCCTCCTCTGTCCACGGGATTTTCCAGGCAAAGATACTGGAGTGGGTTGCCATTTCCTTCTCCAGGGAATCTTCCCAACCTAGGAAGATCATTAGGTATTATTATTATTCTTAGGTACACTCTATTAGGTATTTTATATTAAGTAACCTGAAGATGACTTGGAGTATATGGGAAGATGGATGTCAATCATATGCAAATACTTCACCATGCTGTATAAGGGACTTCAGCCTCTTTGGATTCTGGTATTGGCAGGGGGGTGCTGTCCTGGACCAATCCCCTAACCCCCAGCCCAATACAGAGGGCTGACAGTCACATGGCTGTGTTCTCCCTGCTGGGAGGTGGGCACCCGCATGTGGGGAAGAACACAGAAGGAAGCCTTACAGGATTCCTCGACTGCCTGAGTTTCCATCCCTCACCATGAGGGCTATACACCCCTGCTGGATCAGTGGACAAAGCTGGGTCATGAGGACAGCTGTAGGGGCATGTCCGTGGGTCCTACTAGTCCACTCTGCCCAGAACGGTAAGAGATCCACTGTGCCCAGAATCTCTTTGATAGAGAACATTCTCAGCACAAGATTGTTGCAAGTGCTGTTCTTAGAAGCTGCCAAAGCTTTCCCAGCACCTCCCAACTCTCCTCAGCCACTGCCTGGGTTATTTACTGTGGTTCTGGGTCCAAAAAGCATAGCTTCAGGTCAAAGTAAGCTCATGTTCAGGTAAATTCTCTCAACTGAAAAGACATTCCTTTGACCCACCAAGCCCAGGGTTGGTGCCATAGAGATAGTTCTGTGCACAATCAGAGAGGGCTGTCCAGTCTGGTGTCCAGCCAGGGATGCCCCTGGAGAACAGTGAGGTTGGCAGGCCAGGGGAAGGGAAGAGCCCTTCTGCAGGGGTAGAGTCCCCCTAACCCAGAAGCCCCAGGTTGTGGGAGATTTGGGCAAAGCCTCCCCCTGGAGGTGTCCTCCTTGGACAGACAATGGGAGAAAATCTGCAGGAACAGAATCGGGTGGTAGATAAAGCCCAGAGGGGCTTGGGGCCGGGTTCTGGCGTCAGTAACCCTCCTGAGCGCACAACCATGAGGCAGAGGTGTGGCGTCTGCTCCCCTTGCTCCATCACAGCCTGCATCGTCCTCCTCTGGCGGCTTTCTGTGCCTCCTTCCACCTTCCGCAATGCCCCACTGCCCTGGTCTGATCATGTCAGTAGCCTACAGCCTCCTCCCCCTGCACATGACTGCTTAGTTGCCTGTGTATAATGGTGGGCTCTGCTCTGCCTACTGCTGTGGTGTGCTGCCCCCAGAGTTGTACTCTTAGAGCTGACTTAGCCGCTAATACCACCAAGTCAGGAACTGCTCACATTAAAACTCGTGGCATCTTGTTGTCTCCAAAATTTAAAAGACCCACTAATGAAAGAGATAAGAATACCAGACCACCTGACCTGCCTCTTGAGAAACCTATATGACACCACCCTTATGGCAGAAAGTGAAGAGGAGCTAAAAAGCCTTCTGATGAAAGTGAAAGAGGAGAGTGAAAAAGTTGGCTTAAAGCTCAACATTCAGAAAATGAAGATCATGGCATCTGGTCCCATCACTTCATGGGAAATAGATGGGGAAACAGTAGAAAGAGTGTCAGACTTTATTTTTTCAGGGGCTCCAAAATCACTGCAGATGGTGATTGCAGCCATGAAATTAAAAGACGCTTACTCCTTGGAA
Organism: Madoqua kirkii; assembly: GCA_006408675.1. Taxonomy (NCBI): domain Eukaryota; kingdom Metazoa; phylum Chordata; class Mammalia; order Artiodactyla; family Bovidae; genus Madoqua; species Madoqua kirkii. The sequence goes on from SJYC01137182.1 coordinate 80,685, forward strand.
GAAAAGTTATGACCAACCTAGATAGCATATTCAAAAGCAGAGACATTACTTTGCCGACTAAGGTCCATCTAGTCAAGGCTATGGTTTTCCAGTGGTCATATATGGATGTGAGAGTTGGACTGTGAAGAAAGTTGAGTGCTGAAGAATTGATGCTTTTGAACTGTGGAGTTGGAGAAGACTCTTGAGAGTCCCTTGGACTGCAAGGAGATCCAACCAGTCCATTCTGAAGGAGATCAGCCCTGGGATTTCTTTGGAAGGAATGATGCTGAAGCTGATACTCCAGTACTCTGGCCACCTCATGTGAAGAGTTGACTCATTGGAAAAGACTCTGATGCTGGGAGGGATTGGGGGCAGGAGGAGAAGGGGACGCCGAGGATGAGATGGCTGGATGGCATCACTGACTTGATGGATGTGAGTCTGAGTGAACTCCGGGAGTTGGTGATGGACAGGGAGGCCTGGCATGCTGGGATTCATGGGGTCGCAAAGAGTTGGACACGACTGAGCAACTGGACTGAACTGAACTGAACTGAATATCAAACCCACTCCTCCCTCAAGGCCTCAACTGCCTGGACTTGACCTGGCATCCACTGGAGAAGGCACCTGGCTCTCTCAGCAGCCACAGGCCTGTTCATCTGATCTCACTAGGCTTCTGCAGGACTCCAGGGCCCTGGGTGGAGCAAACCATCCCTGGAAGTGAGTGAAACCAGGGCAGGAATCAGGCTTCTGCCATGATGCCAGCCTCCAGACTGGGGCTCTTCTCTGTGGACTAAAGGGTAGGAATCACTTTAGAAAGGGGGAAGGGCACTGCTCTAAAGACCCCAAAGGGACTGAACCTCTGACTATAAAATTAACATGCACACAAAACAGAAAACACCGTATTTCCCTGTGAATGCATTTTTTCTATGTGTGCCATTACCATGCACTCGAAATCATTTATTTATTTTCAGTTTTGCTTCATCACTTGGACCTTAGACATCCAAAAAAAAGGGGGAGGAGGGGGGAAATAGCTAAATAAATCATAATAAATTCCTAAAAAGGAAGCGTATATATAGCTATTTTAGAGTTTTTGACAACACAGAAAATAACTTATTATATGTTAAAAGGAAAAGTAAGCTGGAAATTATATATTCATATGATCTCTGGATGTTATTTCTTTTTAAATATTGGGAAAAAAAGGCTAGTAGGAAAGTGCTGAAGGAGACAGAATTAAGAGTAATATGCTTCTATATCTGTATTTTTATATATGAGACGAATGGAGTAGTGGTTTCTCAATTTTGTTCTTACAAACAGTAACTGTGATGAAGAAATGATTATATGCATCTCTGACCCAGCAATTTCACTTCTGAGACCTGGTTATTCTGTCATAGAACCCTGTTGGTTTCCTGCATTCATGGCTTATAATATTAATAAATGAATGCATGCCTGTATGTGTGTATGGACTTTTAAAACAGGGCTTCCCTCTGTCACACCGTAAGCTCCAAATGAGAAGTTTTATCTTTCTTGGTTGTAGCCACGTCTTAAGCCCAGGGTCCTGCACACAGTGGATGCTCAGTAAATAACTGCTGACTAAATGGATGAGAACATAACCTAAAGAAATATTTCAAACCAGGCTGAAAGGGAGTGAAATTTTAAAGCCAAATAGCTCCCCTAAAAGGCCGCATAAACCTTACACTCCCTAAAACGTGAGAATGCCCATCACATTACGTAAAGGCAGGGAAAAAAAAACTTATGGTAATCTAAAAAGGAGAAGATTGCTCCTCTTGGGCTTTAAGAAATACAAAAGTATCCCACTGTATTCCTAGCACATATAAATTCTGTTATTTATATGTTTATGCTGTTTTATTAGGACTTTCATTAAAAATTTTTTAGCTGAATCAATCTGTATAAGAAGCTGATACATTAAGCCTATCTTTCATCCATTTATTACAACAGCTCCTCCAATATGTTTGATTTGTATTCTGTATTTTTCTCAGATCTGTGGGAGTGTAAAGTGCACGCAGGCAACTCTCTCATCATTTTCTCAGCTGTTTTCTTCCACTGTTTTTTACCCCCAGGTTAAGGATGTGAGATCCAGGTGAAATCCAGCACCAAACCTCTTGCCCCAGGGACGGACCTGCCAGGCCAGTTCAGCAGCACCCACTGGACGTTTAAGAGAAGCCGTCGGGGCTCTGAGGGGCAGCACTGCAGCAATACTTGACAAGCTGGCAGGGCGGCCTTTCCTTTCTTGGTAAAATTAGTCTCTCGACTCAGGGAATCTGAGCACCTCCACACAAACGAACACAGGGTCTCCCCACTGAAAAGCTGCACAGATCTGTTTTTATATAAAAGGCATGCATGTCCCATGCACAGCAATACTGCAACCCCTTAAGATCAGACAGACCAGCTTGTCTATGCCTCATTAAGAAACCTTAAGCACCATCTGTTCTGCAAAAGAGCAACAGGTATCTTAAATGACCGCAGGTCAAGAAAAGCTGGACTCGTCTGACTTAACAAAGAGCTCAGGTGTCTGGAACCCACGAGGGTGAGAGTCTCTGTGGGCTGAGTCACGTCTCTTCGCTTCACTATCCCAGGCAGGCACACATGGGGTACACCTAAAGAGCGGACCAAAAAGTGGAGGACCTTTTAAGCCAGAAAAGGGACAACTGGAGGAGAAGTATCCATCAGAGGGGAGTAACGAAGGGGGAGCCACTATTCGTGGACAGAGACTCCACCTCTGCCTCGTACACAGGCTAGCTGGTGGCCGCAGGAAAACGGGGCGGGGCCAGGACTCTGCCTGTGTCCCTGAAGTCAGGCCTCTGGAGAGCCATGCTGAGGCACTGAGCTGCTCCAATGCTACGCAGGAAGCAAGTGAGGTTTTTAAGTGACTTTTATTTACTCCCTGAATGAAAAAGGCTCAATTATCAACTCTGGCCTCCTACTTTTAAAAACATTTAAGAACTCTGATCCAGGACTGCCAGGATTTCACCCAGCTTTTAGAATCCGAGAAGCACCCTGCGCTGCCCTTCACCTGGGCCATGTGTTTGTTTTGTAAAGGGAGCCAGCCCTGAAGAAACACTCAGGTTCTGTTTTTCAACCCATGGGTCAGAATCGACAAGAATAAAATCCTCCAGGGATGAAAGGGTAACAAAACCTGCCAAGCGACTCTGGTTCATGTGACTTCAGCAGGAGCCGCAGCAAGAGAAGCAACTGAAGGAGAAGAAAAGCCAGGCAAGGTGCAGACACGCCAAGACTTCCGACCCGACCCAGGCGAGGAGCATCTCTCGGTAAGTGCTTCGTGAAGGCCATAGGCTGAGCAGGTACTGTTACTACTAATAAAGTGAAATTTAAGTTTTCCTGTATCTCCTCCATGCCTTTAAAATATAACTATTGGAATATCAGTAATATTTGAAAATTAGGAAGTACTGCACATTTTTTCCTTTCAAAAAACAGCCCTCATTTTTTCAATTAAGCCAAGAAAATTAAAGTGGAATGTTTTTAAGAATGAGACCAATTTTATTTTTATATTTTAAATGCTGCCATTTATTGATTCCTCAGTGGGAAATAAGTAAGTCAGCCTCAAGGTGATGTCCAAACTCTCAGTTATCAATCTGCACCAATAATAAGAATGTTGTATTTGCTGTGATTGTTCTGAGTGGATATCCTGAAATGCAGTTTCCCTCTTCATATCAAAGTGGCTGAAGAAACAAATACTCATTTTAGGAATTAGCGTGTTGTGATTAAGACATCTATTTTACTAGATAGCTAGATGATCTGAGTTCAAAATTAATCTATGTTAAAGCTCAAATAGTTCAAGAAAAAAACCATTAACTTGTAGGATGCTCTGGACATCATTCTGAGCCTCAAGATGATAAAAAAAAAAACACAAAATTTTCATCGCTGCAGCTACAGTGACTTTTTTAGGACAAACACACAGTAAATGGAGAGAGTCGACATTCATGGTCCGAAGGTCTCACTACTCCAGGGGACTGGTGGGTACTAAGCACCCCCATCCGACTGAAGCATTGAGCACCCTCCCAGGCCAGGCTCAGGAGGAAACACTCATCCATCCACTCCCACACCCCTGGGTCCCCGGACCTTACAAGACAGGTGCCATCATATACCCCCACCTGCAGTCCAGAAGATAAAAACTACATTGTTTAATCCCTGTTAAGTTGACATTAACCAAGTAATAATGCTCTAAAACAGCGTACACTAGAGTATATGGCAAAATAACACAAGTTCATCTTTAAAGATGCCCATGATCTATTTACTAACAGGAATAACCTTTAAAAAAGTGGAAGTTTCAGCAAAATAATTAATTTATACAGGATGTTGCCAACCTGCCCTGAAAAGTCTATACAACAACTTAAATCCCATCATAATAAATTCAAAATGACTGCCCTGAAGTGTTCAAGTGGCAATATCTGGTACCAAACCCACATTACTGGCTTTGTTTTAGGCTGTTTAAGGCTTGTTAGTGGGGTTGGAGAGGACTACAGAAGGACAGAGAAGAAAGAAAAAAAGAAGGAAAATATACTCACTGGCTCTCACAGTTAGGATAGTAAGGAATTGTGAATAACTTCTTGGAAATATTTTATGCTTGGACAAAAAACATAAAAGGTTAAATTACTCCATTCTGAGAACTAGAATTAGAAATCATGTGTGATTGCTAATACCACAAAAAGGAAAAAATCTTAATACCATTCTTAACCATAGCCTTGGTAATTATTTCTATGGAAGGATATTCTACAAAATCTCTTAGATGTCATATGTCTTCAGTCAACTGACTGTAAAATTTCCTAACACTATTCATTGTCTGGAAGCTATTTAATTCTACTGTACACTATACATATTTTATTATTATTATTTTGGGGCCATTCCCCTACCAGGGACAGAACCCATGCCCCACCCACCCCCTGCCCCTCAGTGGAAGCAGAGTCTAAGCCACTGGACCACCAGGAAAGTCCCATTATATACATATTAATGATGTTTTTGCTGTGCTCAGTTACTAAGTCGCGTCTGATTCTTTGCGATCACATGGTCTGTAGCCTGCCAGGCTCCTCTGTCTGCGGGGTTTTCCAGGCAAAAACACTGGAGCAGGTTACCACTTTCCATTCCAGGGGATCTTCCCAACCCAGGGATCGAACATTCCTGTGGCTCCTGCGTACCACTGCACCACCTGTGAAGTCTTATTTTAATGAGGCCACTCATTTAAAAAAAAAAAGGTCTGAACAAAGAACTTCTATATCTGCTCCTGCTTCATGAAACACAGTAATAACTGCCGCTCTTTCTTAAGCCTTTAAAATACACAGTTTAAATAAAACTTTTTGCAGAAGAAACAAAGTGGCTCAAAAATAAAAAGACTGTACTTCCCTCACTTGAAAAATATTGCTTATATTTCTTGGAAATTAGTGATAAAAAGTCACATGTTTAACAATTATAGTTTCATGATGTCTACAAAAGTTGATTTCACACTACAGAAACAAAACAACAAATCACCAAGAACAGAGGCTGGAAACGCCTGCAAAGCTGAAAATGGTGTTCATTCGACTTCAAGAGAAAAAATTGCCAGGCCCTAAATGGTTGATCCCTGTAGGAATTTTCACGTTATCCACCTCGTGGAGGTTAAACCAGCAGCAAGAACTATTTACGTTCAACAGCAGTGGAGTCTCCAAAGGCTTCATTTCAAGGCTGTCCTTGAAAAGCTCGTGTTGAAGCAATGAAAATAAAGTTGATGACCCTTCCCACAACGTGACATTCTAGCACTCCCCAGTTTCTAAATTTCAAAGTGAACCTGAGCTAAAAGGAAGACTGGGCAACTGTGAACAATGCACCACAGAACAAGAGGTGGAAAGGCAGCTGCTTGGCCCTAACTACACTCCACCACCCAGCTCTTTATAAGGGCGGGAAGGGACTTAGCCCTGTATTGCCCTGAAGGGAGGGAAGGGACTTAGCCCATGTATTGCCCTGAAGGACAACAGGTTACACATGGGACTTGTCTTTATTTAATTATCACAAACCACTGAAAATACCCAATCCTCTGGGCGCTGCATGAGGTGGAGTCTGTCAGTGAAGTGGGGCTAACATTTCTGTGATGAGGCCAGCTGGTTTTACTTCAACCATAAGCTTAAAAACATCAACCAAGACAACAAACTGAAAAATACTCCAAACCTCCTTCCCATGCTAAGCTAAACGCAGGAGAAAATGTAATAAACTATGGTACATGGTTTACATTTAACCAAAATTCTTAACAGAGAAGCATTTCTTTTCATTTCAGGAAGATATTTCCTTCCAACTGGATTTCTGTTTTCATGATAAAGGTTATGTCTATTTTAGAGACCAGATATAAAATATGTTAATTATAATGATGACTCTGTACTATAAAAAATGTCTCTAAAATTATGCCATAATGTTTTCTGTTTGGGACCATCAACAAACATTTACTGAACTAGAGTAAAATGTAACCTGGCGTATCTGGGCAGCAGCTGCTTTTTATTTTTGAAGCATGATGTGTAAAAAGAAAACTATACAATGAAAATGCATACATTTTTAAAATCCACAGCCTTCAATCAGCATTTATAGTTTTTCCTGGCTCACAGTTTTAAAAGCACAGAGATAACTCAAAAATGTTGCCTCATCCATACTTTCAAAATGGTATTTGCAATAATGATGTGAAAAGGTAAGGGGCTAATGTGAAATTTGAGATTAACACTGGTCAAAATGGGTTTTTAAAAACAGGAAGGAGGAATAGGAAACGATGACTTTTTTTTTTTACAGAAACTTAGAATCTAAGACTCATAAATAAGGAAAAAAATTACTAACAATAAAGACATTTTACCTGATCAATTTTCTTCCCTAAATTCCCAAGGATGGTATTTACATGCTAATAATAATTAAAACACCTATTCATGCATCTCTACAGAGTTCAAGAGAGGCAACTAAATTATTATCAAATAATCTTATTAAAGATATCTTGTTTTTAATCACTGAAAGTGAAAGTGAATCACTGAAGCCTTCTCTAAAAAATTAAAATACATAAATTCATTTTAATAAGTTGAATTATGTGATCACAAAATTTCTCTTGATTTGTTGTTCCTTTTATTGAAGATATATCCTCATAACATGATACGGAATAACAGCATAAGAAATTCAGGATAATGCAAACCAGGACAGGATCTATGTTCAAAATTAACATTTCAAGCAGGCTGCAGTGGGGTTCTCAGGCTCATCAGTTTGGGGAGATCACCTCCAGATTGAAGAGCCAGAACCTGGCTCCTGGGGATCGATTCGAGCGTACTCTCCTGGGTTGGTTCTCCCCGCCCACCCAGACCTGCGATGTGAAGATGGCAGAGAGGGGCAGAGTCTCAGGGCTGTCTCTTATACACATCTGATCTATGTTCAAAATTAACATTTCAGATTTTTTTTCCCTGCCAAGATAAAGGCAATAACACATGAAAATATACTCAACATCATCAATCACTGGGGAAATGCACAGTAAAACCACAATGAATTACCATTACCAATTAAAAAAAAATTTTTAATTGACTACACCCTGTGTTGGTGAGGATGTGGAGTAAATAGGAACACTCATACTTTGCTGGCAGGGATATAAAATGGCACACTCATTTTGGAAAACAACCTGGCAATTTCTTAAGAAGTTAAACATAAACACCCGTATGCGAGCCAGCTAGTTCACTCTTAGGTACTTACCTCAGGGATACGAAAACATAGGTCTACACAGACTTATGCACAAATGCTTAAAGCACCTTGTAGTTTCCTAAAACTGCAAACAAATTCAGTGTCCTTCAACAGATGAACCACATTGTGCCACATCCATTTGATGGAATACTGCTCAGCAGTAAAAAGGGAAAATGGTAATAAATGCAATGATGTGGATCAAATCTTAAAAGCATTATCCTAAGTGAAAAAAAAATCCAGGCAAAAAAATACACAAGTATAACTCCATTTATATAAAAACTGCAGAATATGCCAACACATCTATGGTGACAAGAGCACATTAAGAGATTATCCAGAGACAAGGATGCAAGGAGGATAGAGTAAAAGAGGCCCAAGAAAACTCTTATGGGGTAAAGGGAATGCTTAACGTGACTGTGGTGTGGGTTTCACAAGCACTTTCACAACACCCTAAATTCTGTCTATTGTTCCTTTAAAAGGAAGCTGAGAGAACATTTCAAACCATGGTAATAAGAAGGCAACTGGAGCTCAAAGCATGAGCCAGCTGCGAGCCACGAAGCCTGGTCTTCTACTGTGCACAGCCGTTTGCATCTTCATTTTTATTTATTTAAGGAATCTGACTCCCGAGGAAGCAGAGGAGGAACCCACCCACCCAGCAGTGGTGGAATGCGGATTCTATCCTGATGAACTGTGCTCGGCTTTGTTTGAAGGGAAAGAGGCGGCTCCCCAGATTGCAAAGTTCTGAGAAACCCTCATGGATCTGAAATACTTGCTCATTTACACAGACCAGGAAATTGCTCCAGGATTTCCCAGGAGTTGCATTTCATAACCAGACCCCTGTCTGCAGAGGAGGGCAGCTTCTCTTTGGCATATATTGTAACTATTCATAAGGAGCTGGCTATGTTTGTGCAGCTACTCAGGGCTGTTTATTTGCCTCAGAATGTTTACTGTATTCATGTGGATGAAAAGGCCCCAAAGAAGTATAAGACTGCGGTGCAATCCCTAGTTAACTGTTTTGAGAACATTTTTATTTCATCAAAGAGAGAGAAAATGGCTTACACTGGCTTTAGAAGACTGCAGGCAGATATTAACTGTATGAGGGATCTAGTGCATTCCAAATTTCAATGGAACTATGTCATTAATCTCTGTGGACAGGACTTTCCAATCAAAACGAACAAAGAAATCATACACTACATCAGAAGCAAATGGAAAGATAAAAATATCACTCCCGGAGTAATCCAGCCACCAAGCATTAAATCTAAGACAAGTCAGAGCCATCTTGAATTCAGCCCTGAAGGAGACATCTACATGTCTCCAAATGCGGGATTCAAGGTTGAGCCACCCCATAACTTAACCATTTATTTTGGAAGCGCTTACTATGTACTAACGAGGAAGTTTGTGGAGTTTGTGCTGACGGACATCCGCGCAAAAGACTTGCTCCAGTGGTCCCAAGACATCCACGGCCCAGAGCGACACTACTGGGTGACTCTGAACCGACTGAAAGGTAAATACAATCCAGCAGAGGGGTGTCTGTGCAGGCCAGTGGCAACAGCAGACGTGTACCCTTAAAGATCCTATTTCAGCTCCTTGACTTGGCAAACAGCTCTACATATTCCGTAGGACCTCCCACTTGGGTGGTCGTTGGCGGGGATGGGGGTGCAGGGTGTCTCTGCTTTTAGTGGTTTGGGGTTTGCCAGGCTCACTGCTTTGTTTCCTCTCCAGTCTCTCCAAATAGAGCCCTTTGAAAATTCTGAGCACAGATCACTGAAAGTTCTTCCTTTCTTCATTTACTTATTAGATACTGCTGAATTCCTACTAGTACTATATATCATGCTAGGGGCTCTTCAAGAATGGAAAATATTAAAACTAGCCATTGTGTGTGGGTAGGTAGGTTTTCCGAGAAGCAGAGGGAAACATGATGCTTTCCTTTAAACGGGCTTGTTTCGTCTTTACATAAAGTTGACTGGCTCCTATTGGGGACAGGCCTTCAAGCTTGAATAGCTAAGTGAATAGGTCCAGGAAGACAGTACATACAATGAGTCCAGAAGAAACGGGTTAGGACCTTTTTAACCACTGAAAATCCTTTCAAATTACCCCAGAGAGCGGTTCTTTGTGCACACAAGGGCACGCACTCTGAGCGAGGTGGGGCTTGCTTTCCCCCTGCTCACTGTGTGGCTGCCTGTCTTCTCCTTCAGATGCTCCGGGCTCCACCCCAAACGCTGGCTGGGAAGGAAACATTCGAGCTGTTAAATGGAGAAATAAGGAGGGAACAGTTCACGAAGGCTGTAAAGGTAAAAACAAAACCCAAGGGAGCTCCCTGGTGGCCTAATGGGTTAGGACTCCAGGCTTTTAACTGCTGGGGCCCAGGTTCCATCCCTGGTCTGGAAAGATTCCGCAAGCCAAGCAGCTCAGAAAAACAAAAAACACAGCAGAACACACACCACAGGATGCCTTCAAATTTTACAAAAATTGTACAACTGCTGCCTCAGTAAACAGTAGGAAAAGGCTAATGGTCATGTATGAGATGATCCAATTAGCATGGTGTCAATTCTCTTAAAAACTTCTAACTACTCTCCAGACAGAAAAGTACACAAATTCTAAGAATCTGAGTCAATACATCTTCACAAAGTAAACACACGACAGGACTGCAACTTCCAAAGTCTCACGATGAAAGTGCATCCGCTCCCTGGCTTTCCGCACTGACTTAAGATGAGCTCCCTGCCTCCGTGGGTCTATCAGAATAAAATGACTGAATAACACAAGGCTGTGCTCCTTGGTGGGATCAGCCAGCGAGACCCCACACTTCCAACACAGTTCCTGCTAAGAAAAGGTCTCTTTGCTTTGCCCTCTGGAGGCTCCCCCCCAGGAACTGTGAATTCTTTTGCCCCTCTGCCTGGTGTCCCGGAGGTATTAGTTACTGGACAAAACACAGAAGCCAGACAGGGGGTGGAGAGAGTGGTGTCTCTGTTTTGTGAATAGTCTGGAAGAGAATTAGCAGGCTGCAGTGGGGTTCTCAGGCTCATCAGTTTGGGGAGATCACCTCCAGATTGAAGAGCCAGAACCTGGCTCCTGGGGATCGATTCGAGCGTACTCTCCTGGGTTGGTTCTCCCCGCCCACCCAGACCTGCGATGTGAAGATGGCAGAGAGGGGCAGAGTCTCAGGGAGGAAATGATGGATGACAGTTCACAGTGTGACACGGACGAGTCCAGTAGGAAGACGGCAAGTTCTCTGGTGCACACAGGGAAGGGAAAACAGAGCATGCATGGCCTCTGCGGCCCGCAGCTCGCGGTGGACAGAGAACTCGCGGAGACTGCAGCAAATCCCTGCATGAGTCAGTTCTTCCCATCAGGGGGCCAGAGCGCTGCAGCTCATGACGAGCTGAAATTCTACAGAATTCACCCACGCGGCCATTAAAGACTTCAGAAATCACTAGCCGAACGAACAGAAGCTTCCCTTCCATCACAAGTTCACAGTTGAAAATAAAAGCCCCTTTCAAAGCAATTGTGGAAATCATGTTTAATCTGAACTTGCAAGAAGCAGAGAAGCCTGAGAGATGACCTTAGCAGTGTGTCACTTGTCCACGTAGATGTAAACTGACAGCAAAACGAAGGCAGCTAACTTTCTGTGTTCTCTCTGCAGGCCACTATGTCCAGGACACCTGTGTGTACGGACCAGGAGACTTGCCGTGGATCATTCAATCACCTTCTCTGTTTGCCAACCAATTTGACTCGACTGAGCCTCTTGTGGTTTCCTGCCTGGAGCGGTGGCACAGGCTCCGAGTTCTAGGGCAGGCAGAGGGCCCTGTGGAGGCACACTGGCATTTCCAACGGCAGAGCCATCTTAACACAGAATTGAACCGCTGAGTCCAAAGTTATAGAGACTGTTTGCTTCCTAATTGGTATCATTCTGTTATCTTGACTTGACATCAGAGAACATTCAACCAAAAAAGAATGGAAAAATTATTCCTTGACAGAAGTTAGTCCTAAAATGAATTTAGAAACTTGCTACTGACAAAAAGACTCTGCTATTGATGATAAGCCACTTTCACAGTTTAGAGAAAGAAATCACAAGAGAAAAAATAATTCAAACTTCCACTGGTGACTAGATAAGTGACATGGAGGCCTGACTGCCTCACTAAACAGTTAATGGAAATCAAGATTCTCCAAACACTTAGATCCAGGCTCAAGTTACAGTAAGAATGTATCTTGTCTTAAAGATACTAATGTGTATAAGATTCTAATAAAGAACAAACTCCCACTGAAAATGAAAATATGCTTCTAGCAGTCCTCTTGGCTAGGAACAATGTAACTTTGTTCTAGAAATCCTAGAAAAACAAGGAAGAGTCTACTTCCTTTGGGTAAAAGGCAATTATGGAGTTGAAACACAACTTCTTAGAAAGGCTGCCCCCAGGTTTCTGCGGGCTTGAGCTGCGATGACGGGATGGTCTGTATCTAAGCTGCCTATACCAGTCACAACCACAAGGAGCGCTAGGCATCTGAAATGTAGCTGGAGTGAGTGATCAAGTGAACCTTAACTTTAAAAACTTTAATTAATTAATTAAATTTAAATAGTCACATGTAGCTTGGTGGTTACCATATAGAACAGCACAGGTCAAAGGCGTGGATGGTCTTACTTCTCTCTATTCAAAGATTCAGGTCTTTCCAAAATCCACAAATCTTTGTTGTTTTGTCAAGGACTTTTTATACACTCTTTCTAAAAGAGCCCACAGCATCATACAGGGCTGCTGCTGCTGCTGCTGCTAAGTCGCTTCAGTCGTGTCTGACCCCGTGTGACCCCAGAGATGGCAGCCCACCAGGCTCCGCCATCCATGGGATTCTCCAGGCAAGAACACTGGAGTGGGTTGTCATTTCCTTCTCCGATGCATGAAAGTGAAAAGTGAAAGAAGTTGCTCAGTCGTATCCGACTCCTAGCGACCCATGGACCGCAGCCTACCAGGCTCCTCCGTCCATGGGATTTTCCAGGCAAGAGTACTGGAGTGGGGTGCCATTGCCTTCTCCACATACAGGGCTAGAAACATACAGCTATTAAACAGCACAACTTAAAACAACTAAAATAAGGAAAAAGTAGGAACCACAGGATAGGACACTAAAGAAATAAATGTATAATTCAAGGACAAAGCATACCCTTTAGTGAAGTGACACTTCTCAAATGCAAAGACTAAATGAGATTCCACTTGAGTCAATGAAAACAGCCCTTGAAAAGCATGGAACTACACAGAAGGAAAAGAGGTTCTGAAAGCAGAGTCAAGTAGGAAGACGGCAAGTTCTCTGGTGCACACAGGGAAGGGAAAACAGAGCATGCATGGCCTCTGCGGCCCGCAGCTCGCGGTGGACAGAGAACTCGCGGAGACTGCAGCAAATCCCTGCATGAGTCAGTTCTTCCCATCAGGGGGCCAGAGCGCTGCAGCTCATGACGAGCTGAAATTCTACAGAATTCACCCACAGCGGCCATTAAAGACTTCAGAAATCACTAGCCGAACGAACAGAAGCTTCCCTTCCATCACAAGTTCACAGTTGAAAATAAAAGCCCCTTTCAAAGCAATTGTGGAAATCATGTTTAATCTGAACTTGCAAGAAGCAGAGAAGCCTGAGAGATGACCTTAGCAGTGTGTCACTTGTCCACGTAGATGTAAACTGACAGCAAAACGAAGGCAGCTAACTTTCTGTGTTCTCTCTGCAGGCCACTATGTCCAGGACACCTGTGTGTACGGACCAGGAGACTTGCCGTGGATCATTCAATCACCTTCTCTGTTTGCCAACCAATTTGACTCGACTGAGCCTCTTGTGGTTTCCTGCCTGGAGCGGTGGCACAGGCTCCGAGTTCTAGGGCAGGCAGAGGGCCCTGTGGAGGCACACTGGCATTTCCAACGGCAGAGCCATCTTAACACAGAATTGAACCGCTGAGTCCAAAGTTATAGAGACTGTTTGCTTCCTAATTGGTATCATTCTGTTATCTTGACTTGACATCAGAGAACATTCAACCAAAAAAGAATGGAAAAATTATTCCTTGACAGAAGTTAGTCCTAAAATGAATTTAGAAACTTGCTACTGACAAAAAGACTCTGCTATTGATGATAAGCCACTTTCACAGTTTAGAGAAAGAAATCACAAGAGAAAAAATAATTCAAACTTCCACTGGTGACTAGATAAGTGACATGGAGGCCTGACTGCCTCACTAAACAGTTAATGGAAATCAAGATTCTCCAAACACTTAGATCCAGGCTCAAGTTACAGTAAGAATGTATCTTGTCTTAAAGATACTAATGTGTATAAGATTCTAATAAAGAACAAACTCCCACTGAAAATGAAAATATGCTTCTAGCAGTCCTCTTGGCTAGGAACAATGTAACTTTGTTCTAGAAATCCTAGAAAAACAAGGAAGAGTCTACTTCCTTTGGGTAAAAGGCAATTATGGAGTTGAAACACAACTTCTTAGAAAGGCTGCCCCCAGGTTTCTGCGGGCTTGCAGCTGCGATGACGGGATGGTCTGTATCTAAGCTGCCTATACCAGTCACAACCACAAGGAGCGCTAGGCATCTGAAATGTAGCTGGAGTGAGTGATCAAGTGAACCTTAACTTTAAAAACTTTAATTAATTAATTAAATTTAAATAGTCACATGTAGCTTGGTGGTTACCATATAGAACAGCACAGGTCAAAGGCGTGGATGGTCTTACTTCTCTCTATTCAAAGATTCAGGTCTTTCCAAAATCCACAAATCTTTGTTGTTTTGTCAAGGACTTTTTATACACTCTTTCTAAAAGAGCCCACAGCATCATACAGGGCTGCTGCTGCTGCTGCTGCTAAGTCGCTTCAGTCGTGTCTGACCCCGTGTGACCCCAGAGATGGCAGCCCACCAGGCTCCGCCATCCATGGGATTCTCCAGGCAAGAACACTGGAGTGGGTTGTCATTTCCTTCTCCGATGCATGAAAGTGAAAAGTGAAAGAAGTTGCTCAGTCGTATCCGACTCCTAGCGACCCATGGACCGCAGCCTACCAGGCTCCTCCGTCCATGGGATTTTCCAGGCAAGAGTACTGGAGTGGGGTGCCATTGCCTTCTCCACATACAGGGCTAGAAACATACAGCTATTAAACAGCACAACTTAAAACAACTAAAATAAGGAAAAAGTAGGAACCACAGGATAGGACACTAAAGAAATAAATGTATAATTCAAGGACAAAGCATACCCTTTAGTGAAGTGACACTTCTCAAATGCAAAGACTAAATGAGATTCCACTTGAGTCAATGAAAACAGCCCTTGAAAAGCATGGAACTACACAGAAGGAAAAGAGGTTCTGAAAGCAGAGTCTGCAACAAACCTGAGCTAACCATAGCACATTAAAATTTCCATTGAAACAAATATTTCTTCCCCACAGATACGTGATTCCAGGGAAAGCGCACAACAGAAGGTTAAGACCATCAGAGAACATGAGCGCCCCAGACAGCCTGCTTACAGGCAGACACGGAGTTGATGGCCATGCTCTGAGTGGTTGTTCAGAAAGCTCAGGTTCACCACAATCGTGTCCCCTACATTTTATAACAATTCTTGGCAAGTAAGTGCAAACCTCAGTACACTTTCAAATTAAATAAAAAATAAAAGAAGCTTATATTGTTTCAAGTTACATAAAGGATAAACTTTCCTTCATTTCAATGTCAATTCATAGAACACAAATTCACACAACTGCCCTCAAAAGGCTCAAAAATACTGCAATAAATCATTTCTGTAACAGCAAGATAAAAAATGAGAATAATAAGATAACTTAAAGATAGGGACTTCTCTGGTGGCCCAACAGCTAAGACTCTCCCCTCCCAATGCAGGGGGCCTGGGTTCTATCCCCGGTGAGGGAGCTGGATCCTGCATGCTGCACTAAGACCTGGTGCAGCCACACAAATAAATAAAAAACTTAAAGGTACAGAGGAATGAAGGGGGCTTCCCTAGTAGCTCAGCTGGTAAAGAATCCCCCTGCAGTGCAGGAGACGTGGGTTCCATTCCTGAGTCGGGAAGATACCCTAGGGAAGGAAACAGCTACCCACTCCAGTATCTTGCCTGGGAAATCCCATGGACAGAAGATCCTAGCAGGCTACAGCCCATGAGGTTGCAAAAATCGGACATGACTAAACCACCACCACAGTGGAATGCAGCAGCGTGAGATTTGGGGAAGCACAAGCTGGGTGTTAGTGGGGCATCAGAGCACCTCCAAGGAGGCCAAGACAAAGCCACAGCCTCCATGGACATCAGAACCAGCAGGAAGCTGCTACGCTCTCTACCCTGAGCCAGCCTCTGACTGTGTTTATTCGTCATGTAAAAGAACAAAATTAAATCACACGTAAAACAGTCTGAACAATATTTCTAAAGACTATCTTAAAGGTAATCGTGAGACAAATAGGGATCTTGAGATAATTTCTCTTAAGTTTCCGGAACAGAACCTGCTTGTGAGCATGTAGTCTACTGCTCAATTTTCCTACTGTGTTTTCCTTACATGTAAAAATTTAAAGCTGCCTGTGCTGTATGCTATGTGATTTCCTAAGGCTTACTATTCACCAAGACCATGAAGATGGCAGAAAGGAAACAACTGAAGGAGGCTGGGCCCGAGAAGCAGAATTCACCACCCGCTTTTGAAGTGTCTCCTTTATTTTCTCCCCTTTCCACTCTGCTCACTCCATGATAAAAACTAAAACAAAACAAAAAACCAGTGTATGAGTGTAAATTTTTGTTTCGCTTCTGACTTTAAAACATCCACACCCTGTGCTCAGTTGTCACAAAGCCTAACTAAATAAAGCCAGGTCAGCAAGCCAAATGCTACTGCCCACACCTTGACTGATTAATGCTTTCCAACTGTGATGCTGAAGAAGACTCTTGAGGGTCCTTTGGATGGCAAGGAAATCAAACCAGTCAATCCTAAAGGAAATCAGCCTGGAATACTCATTGGAAGGGCTGAAGCTGAAGATCCAATACTTTGGCCACCTGATGCAAAGAGCCAACTCACTGGATAAGACCTTGATGTTGGGAAAGACTGAGGGCAGGAGAAGAGGGTGACAGAGGATGAGATGGTTGGATGGCATCATCGACTCAATGGATATGAGTTTGAGCAAACTCTGGGAGATAGGGAAGGACAGGGAAGCCTGGTGTGCTGCACTCCATAAGGTGGCAAAGAGGCAGACATGACTGAGCGAAGGAACACCATCACCACCACCTTTAACATGCAGGTCAGCTTCTCAAGCTTACCTGTGCATACAAACCCCCTGGGAGGCTCTTGTTAAACGGAAGTTTTTGATTCCGCAGGTCTGAGGAGGGGCCTGGGAATCTGTGTTTCTTAAAAAACAAAAGCAAAACCCTCCCAGGTGACGCCAGTATTTGCAGGGCCATGGCTCATGTTTTGAGTAACAAGCACACCATTTATTTTGCAACCCGTGGTTACTCCAATGTGTTTCTTCTTATTACAAGCAGGGACGAACACAGTGGGGAATTCTATTAGTTTTGTGGCTAGTGTTTTGTTTACCATGAAAACAGAAAAACCTAGCAACTATATCTCTTTGGTCTCTGTTTCCTGAAGTCAAGCGCACAGCGTGTATTTTAGAACACAGAACCAGTGCAACTTCAAACCCTGGGGTCTCTTCTGGTGAACCAAAAAGCCCAATATCCATGGGATTACAGAGGGAAAAGTGGATAAAGTGCACACTCTCAGCATCACTCCTGATACTGTTCTTGTTTTTTTTAAACATAACATTCTATCATGTTTGTTTATGTGTTTATTCCTTCCTGTTTCCAAGAAAGGTGTTCTCGTGCAGAGGAAACACAGTTCTAAGCCCTGGACTGCCAGAGAAGTCCCTGACACCGTTCTTATGACACTGGTTCCTCTAAATTTCAGGCATTATCTAAAACATGAAAAATACTTGCTTTAGATTTCCACACTGTGGCCTTATCTCCCTTCATTCACATTTTCACGACGCACCACAGCTCCCGAAACTGCATCATCATTTCTCCTTTGGGTACTTCGGCAGAAGTGGTTGGTGTTCACCTCTTCTTCTGGGGTGTCCAGCTAGACCGCAATCCTAGGCTCCTGCAGGTAGGTGTGGTCACATGACTAAGTTCTGGCCAATGGCATGTGAGCAGAAGCAGTAAGTACTACATCCAGGTCTGGCCCATAAAATACAAGGCTCTCAGTGTTGGCTGCATGACTGACTGAATGAATGACTCCCACCAAGGGCACCACCGACTGTCCCAGGCTCTACTTTTCTAAACCACAGTGTTATCAGTTGAATTATGCTCCCCCCAACTCCTAACAAATGTTGAGGTCCTAACCCCTGGGATGTTAGAGTGTCACCTCCTGCAGATGCAGTTAGTTAAGATGCAGTCACCATGTGGGCTGGTATTATTATAAAAAGGGGGGAATTGAGACACAAAGACACGCTCCACAGACGGAAGACTGTGCAAACAGATACAGGGAGAGGCAGCCATGGACAAGCCAGGGAGAGAGAGGTCTGGAACAGATCCTCCCTTCACTGCCCTCGGGAAGAACCAGCCCAGCCAACACTGTGACTGCAGACTTCAAGCCTCCAGAAGGGTAAGAAACTAAATGTCTGTTAGGTCACCCAGTCTGCAGTGCCTGGTTATGGAAGCCCTAGCAAACTAATACTAATAGGTTGAGGTAGGTACTCAACCTACCTCTGTGTGCAAAGGCGATTTTTAAGGAGATGACCTAAGTGAAAAGAGTAAAATATTGCTCTTCTGATGACAGACTGATTTTTAAGGGAAGCTGGTCCCTAAGGTTGGTTCCTGCGTTATATAGCCAGGGTGCCGTCTTGACCGTGGACTATCTCAGCTGCCCTGTGGCCTGTTAGGTGGTAGGAGGAGCTGGCACTCCAGTTCTCACCTGGTCTCGGCTGCCGCTTGTGCAATCCTGATGAGGTCACTTCCCCTTTCCCCCTGCTTCCTTCCCTTCTCTTGAAGCGCTGGACGATGACTTTCAGAAGCTGACTAGCACTTTGTTCCGAGACAACAACAGAAGACCTTACAGTTCCCGAGTGGCACTGCGTTTCCATGAAATAACATCAATGTTTCTGCAGAGCTGTTCTCAGAGCATGCTCCTGTTCTGCTGCAGGTCTGTCACAATGGCTACCACCAAGGACATCCAAGGTCAGCCAGAGAAGAGGCCAGCTGCACACTGATCTAAGAGATGGTCACCCGCTGTGGGTCAGGGGAAAAGCCTGATTCCTTTGGATCATTGAGCCTCCCAGCAGAAATCAAAAACAAAGAAAGAAAGAAAATAAATATGTGGGGGCTCCACACTAATCCTGAAATCCTGACGTAGGACCTGAGGTTGGGAGTGGGGACTTCAAAAACCACTGCGGTGACTACAGTGCGGCCTGGGCTGGGAGCCACTGGTTTAGGGCATCAACTGACTGCTTTAAGATTTCAGCTTAATTTCCCACCTTCTCATATTTACATTCTTTCAAGCAAGCTTCCAGAGTGCACCTGTGGATGTGTCTGACACAGACAATGCCTCACACACTACTTGTTAAAACATACACACACTTGAACACAGAGAGGTTCCGGAACCTTTCTGCTCATGGAACCCTAGGCCAGCTGAGTTCCCTCTCCTTCACGACACTTCTCTCACAGGCTCCTTTTTCTTACTTGCTCTTGTCTAATCTTTTCTCTCTGTCCATCTTGCACAGACCTACACACTGTTGCCCCCAGGGCTCTCTGCTGCTGCAAAGGCATCAACAGCCCCCGATGACAGCACTGCCCTCCCGCCCTCACCCCCGGGGAGCTGCTCCTCAGCCTGGTGCTCCTAGTTTCCACCAGGCAGTCTGACTCACACCCCTGGCTTCTCCCTGCTCCTGAGCTGCCAGGGCCGTGATGGCACCTTGAGCCCCCACCTTCTCAGGCTGCCTGGGCACTTCCTCTCCTGAATACGGCCGCGGCTCTTCCTCTCCCACCTATTGCCACCCCCACAGCGCACTCACCATCACTAACAGCATCTCTCAAACTGCAGGCCTTCCCCTGCCTAATGTACTATCAGTATCTTATTATTTTTCTTTAAATCTACCTATTGTTTTTACTTAAATTTACTTCAAACATTCACTTGATCTTGCTAAGTATAAAAATAGTGTGTGTGTGTACATGCTAAGTCATGTCTGTCTCTTTGCAACCTCATGGGCTGCAGCCCGCCAGGTTTCCCTGACCATGGGATTTAGGAAGCATAGAAATGCAGAGAACAAATCTCTGGAGGCCCTGCCTGCCCAAGCTCTGAGCATAAGGCCCATTCTCCTGGGAGCTCAGTGAATACTGGAGATGCATTAAAACCATCTCAGGACCAAATGGAGACTTTTCCTACAGGGCAGGCACATGACAGAAGGTGCAGGAAATGGGAGCTGCTGTCCTGCCAGGCAATGTCTCGTGAGGACGTCTGGGGCCCTTCCTGTGGTCCCTGCACCAGCACTCCGACACTGACAGTGGCGTCCCAGTCTCTGGGAAAGCCTGTCTGATGAGAACACGCTCTGCCTCCAAAGCCTAGAACAAATGCCTCCTTCATAAAGCCGTGTCTCACCAGCACGGCCAGAAAGTTCTCTGGTCCCTCAACTCCAATAACATCCTTACATCCACTTGGCAACTGGCCTCAAGAAACAAAGAAGGGAATGGCAAACCACTCCAGTGTTCTTGCCTGGAGAATCCCCATGTACAGAGGAGCCTGGCAGGGAGCCCACAGGGCTGCAAAGAGTTGGACACAACTTCCTGACTAAACAACTCAAGAAACAAAGTAGAATATGATTTTTCATGTAACTTGATTCCTGCCCGACTGCAGTCTCCTTAAGCGCAGGGACAGAGTCATCCACATCCCACTTTCCCTGGGAATCCCTGTAACATCGCTTTAATACCAGAGACATAATCAATACTGGACGATAAATAACACAGATTGATTTGTAAATGCATTCTTTAAATTTCTCTTTTTTTGGTAAAAGCTTAATGAGACAGATTCCAAATTTTGTGATGGGCTTGATCCATAATCACCTCAAAGTGGAAACAACTAGATGCTCCCCAACTTCTTCACCACCCATCACCTTCTGTCTGCCTTTGAGCCTCAAATTAATGAAATCACATTTCAGTGAGTCCTCCTCTGCGTCTGGCTTCTTTGCAGAGAAGTCATTCTGAAACTAAAGTCATCCAGCCTAGCTGGAAGCTGGCCCCAGCTTCCCACTGTTCTGAGGATAAAATCCACAAGCCCCCGTGTGGCCACCGGGGCCTATGGAAGGTGACCCCTGCCTAGCCCTCCACCTCACCCACTTCTCTCCTGTCCCCACCCGCCACGACACTTTCTGTTCCTTGAACTAGAAAAATCCTCTGCCACTTCTGAGCTTAGGCTCAAACCTTCCACAGTGGGCTCCTTCCTGCCCTCAGGTCTTAACTCAGATCTGCAGAGGCGCCTCCACTGACCACCAGGGGCCCTTGTTCCCTCTGGTACCTCAGCCTCTGCGTTTCCTGCCTGGCTGCATTATCTTGCTCAGTTACCTGAGTGTCTCTCCAACTGTAAAGTGGGCTCCACGAAGGCAAGGACTGGATCAATCTTACCTACCGTGTACCCCATTCCACAGCTGCCAGGATGGGGCTGGCCCGTGTTTTATAAAAAGCTGCTGTCTTATGAAAGCTGCTGAATCAAAGAATAACTCACAACATGGAGAAACACCATCCTGGGAAGCCTAAGGAAACCCAAGCAGAGCTAATGTGGGTGAAAATGCAGTCAGTGACATTTTGGCATCCATGACATTAAAATAATGCCAGGCTCTCCAGGGACAGGTGGAACACCAAGACACAGAGGTCCCAGGCTGTGCAGCAGCCCCAGAGAGCAAAGTCCTCTGTACCCTCTCATGTGAGCTGAGCGGGCACTCATATATCACGTGTGTGCTCATGGGTGTGAGCGTCTACTGAGGACATGCAACATGCCTGGACAGAACAAGGCAAAGGTGAAGAGACAGACAAGCCCTGCTCCCACTTTCAAACACGTCCCAGCGGAACACAGGGGATGGTGAGGGGGCGAGGGCAGTGGAGACACACCGTGAGCCTCCAGTGAGAGACGCACACCATTACATCCTTGTCCCAGCTCAGGAATGCTTCCTGCCAAGCATGGACCCTAATGTGAAGGGGCCTCAGGCGATGGTGAGGGATCAAGATAAGTTCATTAACTGGAACGAATACACCACTGGTACAGATGTGGATACAGGGGGAGGCTGTGCACATAGGTGGTAGAGGGCCTGTGAGAAACCTTTTAATTTCCTCTTAATTCTGCTATGCACGTCAAAATGCTCTAAAAATAAAGTCCTATTTATAAAAATAACAAAGAAAATGAGAAAGAAGAAACTCTCATAGTTCAGTGGGAAAAGCACCACACAACCAGCAAGTACATTCTGATGAGATCCGTGGGATAACCAGGTGCACAGGGAATGGGGAAGGAAGCTGGGCTCATACAGGAAGGCTCTGAACTAAGGTTCTGGGAGCAGGTCTCCGCCTGCTAGAGGGAATAAAGGCACCAGAGAGGACAGGTGGGCAAGGACACGGCACCAGAGTCTGAGTCTCTACTTCCAAAGAGGGGATAGAAGATGGATTCAAAGCACATATGGGGATACAAGGGTTTTATGCAGAGAAGCAACTGATGAGATCCATGTCCCAGAAGAATTGAAAGATGCTGAAATAACACACAGAGGGAGGGAGCCCAAACCATCTGATGACTTCAGCTACTGAGAAGGAACGAATGATGTCAGCAACTCACCGTGTGACAAACTTCTGCTTTGATCTCTTTTAGGGCTCGCTCAGAAAACACGCAACCACAGCACCGGAGGAAGCAAAACCTGGAGAGAGAATCAACAT
>SJYC01137185.1:0-76983 GCA_006408675.1 Madoqua kirkii
GTGGTTGTGTCATTGTGTTTTTGTGTGTCATTGTGTCGTTGTGTCATTGTGTGTCTTGTTATTTTGTCGTTGTTTTGTGGGGTGCGGTGGGGGTGAGGGGTTGGGGGTGGAGTGGGCCGGCAGATGTTCTGTAGAAGCTCCCAGGAGGAGTCGTCAGATGTGCCCGGCTGGTCAGGGAAGGTATCTTGCAGGGTTGGGACTCCCAGTCTCTACCCACCAGTGTGTTTCACAAAGTTCGGTTTCTTTGCTATAAATTCAAGGCTCATTAAACTTTTCTTTAAAACTTGGAATGGCATAAGGCAGGCTGCCTCCCATGTAAGATGAGTTTATGAGCAGGCCAATTGCAAATTCATAATTAAAGGAATTTGACAAGAATCAAAGAGGACTGGTTTCCACCGGAGGTTTGGTTGAGTTAATTACTGGTTCGTACCCTGCCATGACGGGCGAACTTTCAATATTTGAAGTGGGGAGGGCTGGGAATTCGCTGGGAAGATGCAGTGGAATGTAGGTGCCAATACTGATTTTGTCAGTCGAGGACCCCCTCGGCATCTTAGAGGCGTGCCTGCCTTCTGCAGCATTCAGAAGACGTTCCGTGAGGCTCAAAGAGAGGTCCCCAGGCGGCCCGTCTGGGGTGGGGCAGGGCGTTGAAGGTGTCTAGGTGGCCTGGAGGTGGCCAGGGCCCTCGACTCATAAGAGGTCTCTGCGTCCGTCCGGCCCAGTGACCACACGGAACGGCCACTGGGCTCTCTGCTTCCAGATCCTCGCTCCAGGACTGCTGTCCCATTGTTGTGTGTCTGCTCGGCCGTGTCTGATTCTTTGAGACCCTTTGGGGTGTAGGCCTTCAGGATTCTCTGTCCATGGGATTTCCCAGGCAAGAATAACTAGACAGGGTTGCCATTTTTTTCTTCAGGGGATCTTCCCAACCCAGGGATTGAACCCATGTCTGCAGCATTGCAGGCAGATTCTTTGCTGGCTGGGCCCCTGGAGAAGCCCCGTCCCACTCTTGGGAGAGTCAAGAGCAAGGATGAGGCACTCGGGCTCTGGGTCCTTCTGACCTCTCCAGGCCGCTTGTTCACACTGGGGCCTCACCCACTTCTGGACTGTCCTTCATCTTGAGCTTCTACCTTGCTGACTTCAGGGGATCTTCCCAACCCAGGGATTGAACCCATGTCTGCAGCATTGCAGGCAGATTCTTTGCTGGCTGGGCCCCTGGAGAAGCCCCGTCCCACTCTTGGGAGAGTCAAGAGCAAGGATGAGGCACTCGGGCTCTGGGTCCTTCTGACCTCTCCAGGCCGCTTGTTCACACTGGGGCCTCACCCACTTCTGGACTGTCCTTCATCTTGAGCTTCTAACCTTGCTGGTTCTGCTGGCTGGAACACTCTGGAACATTCTGGAACATTCTTCCCAGTTCCCCCCTGCCTCTTCTCCCACCCCAGGAATGTCAGGATGCAAATGCGGCATGTACTCATGTAGACGGACTTGCTTATCCCTGGAGGGGTGGCTCTGGACCCAGCCTGGCCAGCCCATCGGCAGGTGACCGGTAGACTGTGCTGCATGTGTGCGGAGTCTCTCAGTCGTGTCCGACTCTGTGACCCCATGGACTGCAGCCCACCAGGCTCCTCTGTCCACGGGATTGAGAATATTGGAGTGGTTTAACCATGCCCTCCTCAAGGGAATCTCCCGGCCCAGGGATCAAGCCTTCGTCTCTTTCATCTCCTGCATTGGCAGGTGAGTTCTTAACCACCGCTTCCACCTGTAGGTCTGGGGCATGGTGAGCAATGGCTCTGGGCGGAAGCAGCTGAGTCTGGGCCGTGTGTTATGCAGCAGAGGCTGACAGATGGGCCTGGCCACACCGTGCACTCGTGCTGCCTCACACGACGTGCCACCTCCTCCAGGAAGCCTTCCTTTGCCCGTAGGGTCTGGATTGGATGTGCCCACCGCATGCCCCGTCCTGACCCTGGTCACTGCTTTCTTCCTGTCTGTGTCTGGCTGTCTGCAGGCTCACGAAGCAAAGAGCCCCCTCTTGCCCTGAGCTGGTGCTCACAGTGACCGCACCCAGGGTGCAAGCATGCGGTGGGCTTGTCCCCTGCCCGGTCTGACAGCTGCTCAGCCTTTGGACAGCTGTGTCACCCGCTCCCTGGCCCCAGTGGGGGTGATGGGCCAGGTGTCAAGGTGAGGTGCTGGGTGAGCACAAGTGTGGCCCCGAGCTGGCCCGCGGGAGGCTTGAGAAAGCTCTGTCTTTGCTTTGAGACCCCACCCCTGGCAGCCCCTGGTCCGCACGTAGGGGTGCCCTGCCCACTGTCTCTCTGAGCCTTGGTGTCCTCCCTGCAGGGTGTGGGAGCAGCCGTCACAGCGACCTGTGGTCTGCAAGGGGCGATCAGGGCTCTGCTCTGGGGCCTCTGCCAGCCCGTCACGGGCCTCCACCTCCTCCCTGCGGCTGGGCTTTGTCTTCCAACACAGACAGGCTGGCTGCCTGGTCTCTGTGGCAGGCCCGCACTGGTCTGGGCAGACGAGAGAGGCCTCTCCTGCCAGCCCTGTTAGCTGTGCCCAAGCACCCTGGGCCCCACACTAAAGGATAAGAGCTGGGCCCCCCCAACTACGTGTGTCTGGGAGGGACACCACACCGCTCACGCAGGAATGTTCTAAGCTGCAAGGGCTGCGTGGTGGCGGTGCCCAGCTGCCTCTCGTGGGCAGGTCCTTGAATCCTTCTCCATGGCCTGCCCCACGTCCAGCCTGGCCTTACATGCGAGGGGCTGGGTCCTCTGAGCTCTCTGCCTGTCCCTGGATCCTGGAGGAGGTGGCTAGGCCCGGGGCCACTGGGCTGGCGCCTCCGTCACTGCGTGGTAGACCGCCTACCTGGACCCCTTGTGTCTGAGACCCAGAGCCTGGGTCACCTGGGCAGCGGGCCTCAGCTGCGTGTCAGGCCGCTCCTCTGTAGAACCCATCCCAGGGCTCGCCGCTCCGCAGTGGGGCTGAAGAAATGGCTGGCGGGTGCAGGTGTGGGAGCGGCACGGGCCCCAAGCGGGTGCGCCCTTGTGCTGTGCCTGTGACTGTTATCACACAGGCATCGTCCCTGTGTTTTCTGCATGGTGTGGACACACCTTGGGTGGGGCCCACTGGCCCCAGACACCTGAAACGGAGCTGTGATGGGTCACAGCAGCTAGATCCTACTAATTTCTTGAAACACTCGTTTCTGGAGTGCGAAGGCGTTTCATGCCCGTCACACGTGGTCTGGAGGATACAGCGAACAGTCCAGAGAGGAAAAGTGCCTGCATTTCAGAGCCTGGACTGCTCACCAGCACTCTCTGGGGCCACCAAGCCGCCTCCCTGCCTCTCAGCACCCAGGGATGACCACTGAGATTTTCCTGAGTTTTTTAAGTTTCCCTAAGTTTCTCTGATTTCTTTTCTGGTGAATTGTTTGCCTGAAGTCCCTATGCACACGTGAATATAAACCTACGTTGACAATTTAATTGCTGATAGTTTGAGGTTGCTTTTTCCGCTTTACAAACTCTTTTAAACTTTTCTTGTGTCTCATGCGTTTGTCTGCAGCTGTCTGTCCCGCAGACGTGCCATTTCAATTGCTCCCTGCATGTCCCTCTTATGAAGATGACGGACTCACAGGGACATTTTTATGCAAATCCATGAGAATGTCTCTAGGGAAAATTCTGGAGTGTGTATATATGTTGGGATAGAAAAATACAGATATTTAAAATACTTTTGGGAACTTCCCTGCTGGTCTGGTGGCTAAGACTCCGTGCTCCCTATGCAGGGGGCCTGGGTTCGATCTCTGGTCTGGGAACTAGACCCCCTGTGCCCAGGCTAAGAGCTGACAGGCTACAATTAAGAGAGCTCAATACTGCAACTCAGACCTGGAGCAGCCAAATAGATAAAAATAGCTTGGAAAAAAAACAAACAAACTTTAGATACAAATTGTTCGCTTGGCAGCGGTGGGGCGGAGGAGGCTGCTGTCCCTGCGTGCCTGTGTCCCGTTAGGGTGGTGACGGTGGGCTCCTGGTGACAGTGGGCTCCTATGGTGGCTCTGGCTGGTCGGGAGCCCTGAGGGAGGGTCTCCCGCTGCCCGTGGCCTGCACTGCCTGGCCCAGCGGTATCTCAAATGCTGCGGGCACTGTGGTGTCCAGATGTTTCCCCGAGCCCCTCCCCGTGCTGGAGGCCCCAGGGAGAGCTGGCCCGGCCCCCGAGGCTGGCTAAGAATGGGGAGTGGGGTAGGACAGTGGGCCTGTGCCCACCCCCTGAGATGTGTAGCGTGTGGATGAGCCGGGGTCACTTCAGACCAGCCTCTGACCCAGCTGCCTCCCCAGGAATCACTGGGGGCTGAGCCCTGACCTGGGGGCAGGCCTGGGGGTCTTGGCCAGGCTCTGCCCTGATTCAGCCAGGACTCGGGATGGCTTTCACACCCAACACCTGGTTATACTGGTCAGCCTGGGTCTGCCTCTCGGACCTGTCTGCCCGCCTTCTGCGCAGATGTGGTGGACACAGACGGCGTGTTCCCTGGGGTCAGGACTTGCCTGTGTAATGTTGCCGAAACCTGCTGACTTACCTGACCCGTTTTACAGAGGAGCAGATGGAGGCTCAGAGAGGCCCAGTTGCTAGCCCGAGGCTCTCTGGCGGGAGTGGAGTTCTCCGTGTGGGCCCCCTGTGTCTGGAGCGCACTGTAATTTTCCTTTCACTTTTATTTCTGGCTGTGGCAGCCTTGGTTGTGGTGTGTAGGCTCTGCAGGTGTGGCATGTAGGCTTAGCTGCTCCACGGCACGTGGGGTCTTAGTTCCTAGACCAGGGATAGAACCCATGTGCCCTGTGCTGGACGGTGGATTCTTAACCACTTAAGGGAAGTCTCTGGAGCCCGCCTTTCTGATCCCGGGCCTGAGACGGGAGACCTTCTGGGCCTCGTTCGTGTCTTGCAGACACAAGACCCTCCATGCTTGCGCGCCAAGCTGGGGCAAACCGCATGGGACTCAGGGTCACGGTGAAAGGCCTGTAGGTTTTCATACTGTATTATTTCAAGCAAAAGATGGAAAGCAATAGTAGACAGATTGAACCCGAATCGCTGTCAGACTTCCAGATCAAGCCCTCTCGAAAGTTACGAGAGAGGCGGGGCTTGGCACGTGGCCTCTGTCACGGTGGGTCTCCCCCTGAGATGGCTCCAGGCAGTTCCGGGGCAGCGTGTCTGACTGTGGCCCCGACCCCGTAAGACACCCCAGCAAGGCCGCCAGCGAACTGCCGATCTGATCATTGATTGCATTTCTCAGCTGGGCAGAACCTCCTTCCTCACCATTAACCAGAATCCGAATCATTTTGTGTCTAAATTGAACTCCAAGGGAGCACTCCGTCTTCCGATCTAACAATCGTCTTTTTCCTGCATTGACAAATATAATGTTGGGATTTTTGGTGATAATGCAAATGGATTTTGAGTCTAATTGAACTTTTTATATCAAATATTTCAAAATAATGATGACATTTCCCTCGGCATCCACAGATGTTGCTCCCAGAATCTTAATAATTCTTCTTTAGGATTCAAATTATAACCCTCACTAAACATCATGGGTGAGCATTGCTGATGGTTTTGCTTCGAATCCATCAACTTTATCATTAAATGTTACCATATTTTCATATAGTTCCTGCAATTTTCAAATAAGTTCATTTCAGTGCTCAACAAATGGCGATGAAGTAATCTGTTTTTGAAGCCAATGACTTTGCTTCGATAAATCAGTAAAAAAAAAAAAAAAAAAAAAAAAATCTGTATTTTGGTCCTAAACTCCAGATTGGATCTCTCTGCTGTGAGGGACCAGTGCTGGGGCTCTGACCCCATTTCTTCCCAGAAAGCTGAAAACAGCTGGTATTTACCAAATCCCTCAGGTTTAGCATTTCGGATGTACAGGCAAATTTGCGTGTGAGAACTTGAATTTGAGTCTTCAGAGCAAGCCTTCCTCCTTCCTGTCACTGCCCCTGTATTTCCTGATGAGATGTGCCCAGGGTTTCTGCAAAGTTTTCAACATCATCGTCGACCGCGTGGATGATTTCATTTGCCCAGCAGCTGGTTGTGTCTTTTTTTTTTGCAACAAGATGGTGTTTTCTCATGAGTGTTTTTCTTCAGGGGTGGGTTTCTGCAGTACCAGGGGACAGCCCCAAGCCTGGCTTTTTCGCTTGGACGCAGGGGCCAGTGTGACCCTTAGATGTCGGGGCCCCGTGCTTTCTGTGTGGACCCTCCCCTCCTGGTGAGACCCTGCTTCCTGTCAGCGGGCAGCAGCTGGAGGGCAGACCTGCTCATCTGCTCTTGGACCCAGCCCAGGGGTGCTGAGAAACCTAGGTGGTTCCAGAAGCTCTGGTATGGGGCCTCTGACCTTGTTTCTTATTTCTCAGAGGAAGGAGGAGGGACCAGATAGTAAATTCCCTCATCTTCCCGCCCCTGCACCTATCAACCTCCCATCCTGGACCTGTTTCCTGTTGGATGAGCCACCCAGAGCCCTTCCTGTATCCAGACTCTCATCCCTATGGTCCCCTCCTGCCCTCCTCCGGCATCACCATCTTCTGCTTGCTCCTTTGTTGCAAGACGGCCAGCATCCATGAGCCGCACCAGCTCCCAGGTCAAAAAGAAGCCCTTCCTTGACTCTGACCGCAAAGCACTCCCCTCTTCTGCCCGTGTTCCCACCTCCAGCCAGTCACCGGGCCCCCACGCCCCCGAGCGACCCTTCCGTTCCAGGCCCTGTCCTCCTGGAAGGTGACCGCGGTCCTGACCTTTGGACCATCACCTTCTTGCTTCTTCTCTTGGTTTGCCATCCTCCAACATGCTGTGTAGGCACCTTCAGGTAACATGGTTTAATTCTGCACATTCTAAATATCTATGCCAATGAAACTGTATAGGAGGTGCTTTGGGGTTTGGCTGGCTCGACCCAACTTTATGTTTTAAAGTTTATGTTTGATCCTCAGGGCTGTGTGTAGCTGCGAGCATTTGTTTTCATTGCCGATACTGAGACACTCTCACCTACTTGCTAGTAAGTGATATTTGGGTCCTGGTACAAATGTGCCAGGCTTCCCAGGTGGCTCAGTGGTAAAGAATCCGCCTGCCAATGCAGGAGATGTGGGTTCAGTCCCTGGGTTGGGAAGATCTCTTGGAGGAGGAAATAGCAACCCACTCCAGTATTCTTGCCTGAAGAATCTCATGGACAGAGGAGCCTGGTGGGCTACATCCCCACGGTTGCAAAAGAGTCAGATACGATGTAGCTACTAAACAATACCAAAAATGAGTGTGTGCGTTTTTCTCCTGGCTGCATGTGTTCCTCGGAGTGAAGCTCTCGGTCACAGAGCACGTGCATCTGTCCGTTTCTTAGATGATTCTGCTGAGGGTGCACGGCGTCTCGGGAGGGTCCCGCCTCTTTGCAGCTTCGCCAGTCGCTTGCAGTCTCTCGGTGGTTTGTGGTCGTTTCTCCCTAAGGCTGTAGACATGCACGTCCCTCGTGGCTAACGCTCCACTGTTTTCTAGTTAACTGGCAGCTGGGGATCAGCTTTTGCGAAGTTCTGGTTCGTGTGTCAGGCTCATTTTTCGACTGGCTTTGCAAGGTTCTTTATATATCTCAGGTACGAGACTTTTGCCAGTTATACGTGTTGCAAATACTTTCTGCCACCTATCTTACCTTTTCACTCTTTTACTGGTGTTTTTGGATGCATAGAAATACTTAATTTTTATGTGGCCAACCTCATCCAATTTTCCCTTGATGGTTATTGCATTTTGAATCCTGTTCAAAAATCTTTCCTCATCTGAAGGGCATGAGGCTATTTTCTTATATCATCATTTAAAAGCTTCGTTAAGTGTTTTGACTCTCACATAGAGATCTCAGTGTGCACAGAGTCGATGTTTCGGTACTGTGAGGTCGAGGGGTCAAGTTCTTTTCTTCCCATGAGTAACCGGTTGTACCAGAACAATTTCTCTCCTTCAGTGCTCTTCAGAATCATATTTGCTCTAAATCAAGCGTCCACATATCCATGGCCTGCTTCTAAGCTGATTACAGGAGCTTTATAATAAAACTTGGCATCTGGCAGAGCAAAGACTCTCGAGTATTTTTCTTGCTTATCAAAATGGTTGGCTATTCTTGCCCTTTGAATTTCCATAACCATTTCAGAACTAGCACACTGAGATCCACAGACATGCTTTTGAGATTTTGCTTGGTATTACAGAGAATGTACGTGTGGGGAGCTTTAACATGTGAGTAATCTTGCGTCCACCCATCAATGCAAACAGTATTTTCTCCATTTTAAGAGCTTCTTTTAAATGTCTCAATCATGTTTGATCATTTCCTGAATAAAGACCTTGACGATTTTGTTAGATTTATCCCTTCTTCATATTTTTAGATGCTGTTGTAAATTCGTTTCCTGAGCTTGTCTCAGGAAGGTATAATTTGCGTACAGTAAATTACACGGAATTTAGAGTACAGTTCAATGAGTTTGGACATATACACACGCTGCAGGTAACAAGCTCTCCATCAGGAAAGTTCCCTGGTGCCTCTTTCTGGGAAGCTGTCCCATCTCTCTTGCTGAGACAACCGCTATTTGGATTTCTGTCACCGTGGGTTAGACCTGCCTGATTTAGGGCTCTGTATAAACGGAATGAGACAGTATTTACCCTTTGGTGTCTGCCTTCTCTCAGTCAGCGCTTGTAAGAGTTAGCCATGTTCTGTGTGTCTGTGGTTTGTTTTTGTCGTTTAATCACTAAGCTGTGTCCAACAGTTTCACAGGAGCATAGACCGTAGTTTGCCAGGCTCCCTGTCCATGGGATTTCCCAGGCACGAACACTGGAGGAGCTGCCGTGTCCTCCTGCGTCTCTGTGTCTGTAGCTATGCCTTTTTGTTTCACAGTGGCGTGTCACTGGAGAAGCGTATCGATTTGTCAGCCACTTGTGGATGGTTATTCATGCTGTTTTTAGTTTTTGGCAATTAGGAACGAAGCTTCTATAAACATTCTGGCAGAAGTCTTGGTGTAGATGTGTATTTTCATTGCTTGGTTAAATATCTGGAAGTGAAATATCTGGTTTGCAGGATGGGGGATGTTTGCCTGATGATAAAATGCAGACGAGCTTTGAAGTGGTCGCGCCCTTTCCCGCGCCCGCCGGCCCTTGTCTGAGAGTCCCCAGGCCCCCGTCCTTGCGTTGGCTGCAGTCTGATGTTTTAATTTCATCCTTCCCAAGTGAGCCTTAAGCGCTGCTGATTGTGATTTTAATCTGTGTTCCCCTGAGACTAAATGCCTTCAGAGGCTTGCTGGCCACTCAGACATCTCTGTGCTGTGTCTGGTCAAGTCCTTTGTTCTGTTTGAAAGCCGCTTTAGAAAGTCACATTTACATGCAATCAATCGCTGTCACTTTACCGCTTGATGCATTTTTGACAAATGTATGCGTGAAGGTATGACCACCATCAAGACAGAAAATATCCCATCACATCAAGTTCCCCACCGCCTCTTTGCAGTCAGTTGCCACTCCAATCTCTGGCCCCAAATCTCTGGCTTCCTTTCCATCACTAGAGATAACTTTTGTTTGTTCTAGAATGGTACATAAACGGGATCCGACAGTGGGCATTGTTCCGTATCTGGAGTTTCTCGTGGGGGATGATCTTAGACTCGCTGTTGTGTGTGGGTTGTGTATGCACCTGCACTCATTTCTGTGCGTGTGTGTTTTGGTGGTTTCGCGGTTTTTGTTTTGTAGTTTCCCATCGTATGTTTCTCTCACAGTTTGTTCACCTGCTCACCTGTTGGTTATTTGGCTCACATTCAGTATCTGGCTCTTTTGAATAAAGCTGTTATGAACTTTTATGTACAAGTCTTAGAAAGTGTTTTTGTTTATCTTAGGTAAGTACTAGGAGTACAATGTCTGAGTCGTGGGGCAGGTAGATGGCTAAATACCCATAGGGTTGGTATTTAAGGTATTTTGAAGCGATGGTAGTAAGCATTTAATGCTGCTGCTGCTAAGCCGCTTCAGTCGAGTCCAACTCTGTGCGACCCCCTAGACGGCAGGCCCCCAGACCCCCGTCCCTGGGGCTCTCCAGGCGAGAGCACTGGAGTGGGCAGCACTGCATTATCGCGAGGGTCTCCGCTACTCCAAGGTCCCCCCATGTGGCGGGTTTCTGCCATTGCAGCGGATGTTTCGTGGTACAGGATGTGGTTTAATTTGCTTTTCTCTGATGGCTGGTGATTCAAGTGTCCGTTCTTGTTCTTATGGACTTCCCTGATGCCTCTGACGGTAAAGCGCCTGCCTGCAAAGCGGGAGGCCCAGGTCCATCCCTGGGTCGGGAAGATCCCCTGGAGAAGGAAATGGTACCCCACTGAAGTATTCTTGCCTAGAAAATTCCATGGACGGGGGAGCCTGGTAGGCTACAGTCCACAGGGTCGCAAAGAGTTGGATACAATTGAGCGACTTCTTTATTGCTTTCATGTTCTTAGTGACTATTTTCTTTCTTCTTTTATGACGAGTTTTCATACCTTCCATTTTCACTTGCCTTCTTATGACTGAGATGTAGGGGTTCTTTCCGGGTTCTGAGTGCCAGCTCTTTGTTAAGATACTGGGTTGCAGATATCAGCTTATTGCCTGTGACCTGCCTTCTCGTTTTCTCTGTGATATCTTGAAGAGGAGAAGTTGTGAATTGTATGAAGTCCAGTGTCTCAACAGCTCACCCGATGTTTGTGCTTTTCATGTCATAGCTAAGGAACCTTTGCTCTCACGGTTGCAAAGATCTTTGTCTAGAACTTGTATTGTTTTATCACTCATAAGTGATTCTCTGATTCATTTCAGTTGGTGAGATCAGGTAGAGGCCTGTTGTCTACGAATACAAGCATGTTGCTCTTCCTTTTCAGTATGGATGCCTTTCATTCCCAATCCTTGCCTCATGGCACTAGCTCGGCCTCCAGTCACACCGAGCAAAAGTGATGAAAGCAGACACTCTTGCACCGTTCTCCGTCTTACGGGCAGAGTTTGATTTTTCATTATTAAGTGTTGTTATGTTAGCTGTAGGCTTTTGTTAACTGCTTTTTTTTTTTTTTACATTTTGAGGAAGTTCTTTTCTATTTCTAGTTTGTGGAGAGTTGTTGACACACGTGGACGTTAAATTGTTTCATATGCTTTTCCTATATTTATTGAGGAGAGCATATCATTCGTCTCCTAGATTCTGTTAGTATGGCAAATCGCCTTGATTTTTTTGAATGCCAAAAGAAACATGCATTTCTGGAATATGCAACTTTTATATTTTGGTGAACTTGATTTGTTAAGAGCTGGGAAAGATTGAAGGCAGGAGGGGAAGTGGACGACCAGAGGATGAGATGGCTGGATGGCATCACTGACCGGATGAACGTGAGTCTGAGTGAACTCCGGGAGTTGGTGATGGACAGGGAGGCCTGGCGTGCTGCAGTTCATGGGATCACAAAGAGTTGGACACGACTGAGCGACAGAACTGAAATAAACTTGCACATACATACATGCATGCCTGCAGGCACACACACACGCATGCATACACACACACATGCATGCATACAGACATGCATACATGCACGCATGGGGAATACCAGTTGGTGGTTTCCTTTTTTTGAAATGCCTTTGTCAGTTCAGTTCAGTTCAGTCGCTCAGTCGTGTCCTACTCTCTGTGACTCCATGAATCACAGCACACCAGGCCTCCCTGTCCATCACCATCTCCCAGAGTTCACTCAGACTCACATCCATCGAGTCAGTGATGCCATCCAGCCATCTCATCCTCTGTCGTCCCCTTCTCCACCTGCCCCCAATCCCTCCCAGCATCAAAGTCTTTTCCAATGAGTCAACTCTTCGCATGAGGTGGCCAAAGTACTGGAGTTTCAGCTTTAGCATCATTCCTTCCAAAGAAATCCCAGGGCTGATCTCCTTCAGAATGGACTGGTTGGATCTCCTTGCAGTCCAAGGGACTCTCAAGAGTCTTCTCCAACACCACAGTTCAAAAGCATCAATTTTTTGGTGCTCAGCCTTCTTCACAGTCCAACTCTCACATCCATACATGACCACAGGAAAAACCATAGCCTTGACTAGATGGAACTTAGTCAGCAAAGTAAAGTCTCTGCTTTTGAATATGCTATCTAGGTTGGTCATAACTTTTCTTCCAAGGAGTAAGCATCTTTTAAATTCATGGCTGCAATCACAATCTCAGGCTTTAGTAACTGGTGATGCTGGCTTTATGAAATAAATTGTGAAGTATTCCATCTTCCTCCTTTTCCTCTAAAGTAATTGTGTAGAATTGTTTCACTTTTTTTCTAATTGTATTGTACAATTCATCAGTGAAGTCATCTGAGCCTGGAGTTATTTTGGTAGATAGGTTTTTGTGAATCTAATTTTTTCTACAGTTAGAGGACTATTCAGATTTTCCATTTCTTTTTGAGTCAGTTTTTATAATTTGAGTCTTTCAAGGAATTTGTCTGTTTCCTAGAAGTGGTTGAATTTATTGACATCACATAACTTTTTTTCATAATGTTTTCATATTGCCATTTGAATGATTGTGAGGTCTGTAACTGTCATATCCTTCATTTCTGAAGACGAATTTGTGTATTTTATTGTACAGTTTCATCAGATGTACTAGATGTTTATCAAATTAGTCAATTTTTCTGAGAACCAAATTTTAGTTTTATCAATCTTCTCTATATTTTTCCAATTTATTTTTACTGTCAACTTTATAATTCCCTTACTTCTAATAATTTTGGAGCTTATATACTCTTTTTTTGTTATTTTGGTATGCCATAACTTCTTTAGAGTGCTCAGCTTCTATGTGTGAGATCTCCAACCAGTTTCTGTAAAATTTTGTTTGCTTGCCTGTGACTTCAAAAAGTTGCTTTTTACATTTTCCCAAGTTTATCATTGTTATCAGCAAGAGGATTAGTTTGAAACAGACTTCTCCACTATGACCAGAAACGGAAAAGCATATGTATGTTATCTGTAAAAAATTGTTTTCTGGTATACAGAAGAACTAAAGAGCCTCTTGATGAAAGTGAAAGAGGAAAGCGAAAAAGTTGGCTTAAAGCTCAAAATTCAAAAAACAAAGATCATGGCATCCGGTCTCATTCCTTCATGGGAAATAGATGGGGAAACAGTGGAAACAGTGTCAGACTTTATTTTTTGGGGCTCCAAAATCACTGCAGATGGTGACTGCAGCCATGAAATTAAAAGACACTTACTCCTTGGAAGAAAAATTATGACCAACCTAGATAGCATATTCAAAAGCAGAGACATTACTTTGCTAGCAAAGGTCCATCTAGTCAAGGCTATGGTTTTTCCAGTGGTCATGTATGGATGTGAGAGCTGGACTGTGAAGAAGGCTGAGCACCAAAGAATTGAGGCTTTTGAACTGTGGTGTTGGAGAAGACTCTTGAGAGCCCCTTGGACTGCAAGGAGATCCAACCACTTCATTCTGAAGGAGATCAGTCCTGGTGTTCTTTGGAAAGACTGATGCTAAAGTTGAAACTCCAATACTTTGGCCACCTCATGAGAAGAGCTGACTCATTGGAAAAGACTCTGATGCTGGGAGGGATCAGGGGCAGGAGGAGAAGGGGATTGCAGAGGATGAGATGGCTGGGTGGCATCACGGACTTGATGGACGTGAGTCTGAGTGAACTCTGGGAGATGGTGATAGACAGGGAGGCCTGGCGTGCTGTGACTCATGGGGTCACGAAGAGTTGGACATGACTGAACGACTGAACTGAACTGATACAGAGGAAAATTGATGTTTAATATTGATTTATATATCCTGCTGTGTTAGAAAGTGTTATATTAACTCAAAATACATAGTACAAATTCCTTTGCACTGTCTTTATATCATAGCATCTGCAAATAGTAAAAGTTCAGTTTGTTTTTTATTTTTTGCCAGTTCTCACATGTATTATTTCTTTTCCTTGACTTAATGGAGCACTTAGTCTTTCTCTAAGATACTGGATGGAAGCTGTGATAAGGGCATTCTTGGCCCTTCCTGGTTTCTAAGCCAAGGTTTAGATAGTTCACCATTAATGAGCACTCCTGGACATATACCTGGACAAAACTATAATTCATAAACACACATGCCTCCCTATGTCCATCGCAGCACTAGCCTAGCCGTGGAAGCACCCTAAAGGCCCCTCACGGGTGAATGGATAGAGAAGACGCGGTGCACACGCATGGTGGGGTACTGGGGCACACGTGTAGTGGGGTACTGGTGCACATGCCTGGTGGGGTACTGGTGCACACGCGTGGTGGGGTACTGGTGCACACGCGTGATGGGGTACTGAGGCACATGCATGGTGGGGTACTGGTGCACACACGTGATGGGGTACTGGGGCACACGCGTGGTGGGGTACTGGGGCACACGCGTGGTGGGGTACTGGGGCACACGCGTGGTGGGGTACTGGGGCACACGCCTGGTGGGGTACTGGGGCGCACGCCTGGTGGGGTACTGGGGCGCACGCGTGGTGGGGTACTGGGGCGCACGCGTGGTGGGGTACTGGGGCGCACGCCTGGTGGGGTACTGGGGCGCACGCCTGGTGGGGTACTGGGGCGCACGCGTGGTGGGGTACTGGGGCGCACGCGTGGTGGGGTACTGGGGCGCACGCCTGGTGGGGTACTGGGGCGCACGCCTGGTGGGGTACTGGGGCGCACGCGTGGTGGGGTACTGGGGCGCACGCGTGGTGGGGTACTGGGGCGCACGCCTGGTGGGGTACTGGGGCGCACGCCTGGTGGGGTACTGGGGCGCACGCGTGGTGGGGTACTGGGGCGCACGCGTGGTGGGGTACTGGGGCGCACGCCTGGTGGGGTACTGGGGCGCACGCCTGGTGGGGTACTGGGGCGCACGCGTGGTGGGGTACTGGGGCGCACGCGTGGTGGGGTACTGGGGCGCACGCGTGGTGGGGTACTGGGCGCACGCGTGGTGGGGTACTGGGCGCACGCGTGGTGGGGTACTGGGGCGCACGCGTGGTGGGGTACTGGGGCGCACGCGTGGTGGGGTACTGGGCGCACGCGTGGTGGGGTACTGGGGCTGCTGCTCGGCCGCTGAGTTGCGGCTGACTCTTGACGATGCTGTGGGCCGCAGCCCGCCAGGCTCCGCTGTCCATGGGACTCTCCAGGCAATAATACTGGAGTGGCTTGCCATTCCCTTCTCCAGGGAAGCTTCCCAACCCATGGGTTGAACCTGGGTCTCCTGCGCCGCAGGCAGGTTCTTTACGGCTAAGCCACCAGGGCAGCCTCGGTGGAACACTGCTGGACCGTAAGAAGGGGTGAGATGATGCCACTTGCAGCAAGGTTCATGGGCCTGGAGATCGTCATATAAGTGACGTGGGCCAGAAAGAGAAAGACAGGCAGCAGGTGCTATGACTCATCTGTGGGATCTAAACTATGATGTGCATGAACTTACTTATGAGACATGATCAGACTCCCACACAGAGAGATTCGCAGTTGCCACCTGGGATGGGGCTGGGGGAGGGAAGGATTGGGAGTTTAGGACCAGCAGATATAAGCTGTTATATACAGGACCGATCAACCACAAGGTCCTGCTCTATAGCAGAGAACGATATGTGATATCCTATGACAAGCCGTAACAGAAAAGTATAGGAAAGAAAAGTATATGTATGACTGGTGGCTCAGATGGTAAAGCATCTGACCACAATGCGGGAGACCCGGAGTTCGGTCCCTGGGTTGGGAAGATACCCTGGAGAAGGCAATGGCAACCCACTCCAGTATTGCTTAGAAAACCCCATGGACAGAGGACCCTGGTAGGCTGCAGTTCATGGGGTTGCAAAGAGTCGGACACGACTGACCGACTTAAGATTAAGATGTATGACCGGATCACTTTTCTGTATAGCAGAAACTGTACATTGTAAAGCAACTACACGTCAACTGAAAAAGAGAAGAATCCTTGGTGTAGGTTTTGTTGAAGACACACCCTCTCAGATTAATGACAGTTTATTCCATTTTAAAATTGATTTGTCACTTAAAAAAATCACGAATGAATATTGACATTTCACATCATAGTTTCTTTGTTTTGAGACGATCATGCTTTTTTCTCTAACTGTCAGTGTGGCCAATTATATCAATCAACTTTCTAGTGTTAAGAACAAATTTGCACTCTGGGAATAAACAGATTTGGTCATTAAGTAGTTGTCCTCCTCCTTAGATAATTATCAACACAGTGTGCTAGGATTTCATTTGGAATTTGTGCATCCATGTTCATAACTGAGGTTAGTCTTTCTTTTTCTCCTCCATACCATCCTTGTCAGGTTTAAGAGCAGACGCAGGCTACTTCTGGGAAGTGAATTGGGAAATGTCCCTTTTCCTCTCTTCCATCCCCTTTTACTTTCTTTTCATTTGTGTTCACTTGGAATTCTTTCTTTGTCCAGTGTTTGCTAGAACTGTCCACTGTTCAAATCTTTGCCTAGAGTTTTCTTCATGGGGAAAGTTCTTATATTGCTAATTCAGTATGTTTTTTTAATTACTTATAGCACGGTGTTGGTTTTCTTTTTCCTTCTGGCAGTTTTGGTACCTTGTATTTTCCTAGAAATTTCATCTAAATTAGGAAAAATTCTTGTGGCAAAGGCAGATTCTCTCTGCAGGCTCTGTAGCCATCACCCTGCTCTTCCTGACATTGTTTCAGGGTTCCCCCTCTCCCTCTCTTCTCCCTGTCTGTCCCTTCCCCATCATTAGATTCCCTATTGATCGGCTGTGTTTGTTTCTTTGAAGAACTAGCTGTTGGCTTTGCGTCGCTCCTCACACACACATTTCTCAGGTGCCGCTTTGTTGATCACGTGCGTCCGTCTTTTCTGTCTTCGCTCCCCCCACTCAGCCCACTCTGATTGAGGTATCAATCATGAATGATTAAGGATTTGCCTATTTTTTTGGTACACTTGTCAGATTTTGCTTTACACATTTTGAGGTCACGTTTTTTTAGGTGCAGACTTAGGAATCATTATTTATTCCTGGTGAATTAGAACATTTATCAATATAAACAGCCGTGTATGTCTCTGGTGATCTTTTACCCTCAAATTTATTGATCCGATATTGATATTCATCAGCAGCGTCCCTTCATGAGAGTCTGCAGATACATCGTCCCCGATTCTCTCCTCTGGGTTTCCCAGGTGGGGCTTGTGGTAGGAGTCCACTTGCCAGTGGAGAAGATGCAGGAGCTGGGGCTCTGTCCCTAGGTGGGGAGGATCCCTGGGAGGAGGAAATGGCAGCCCACACCAGCTTTCTTGCTGGAGAATTCCACGGACAGAGGAGCCTGGGGGGCTCCAGTCCCTGGGGCCACAGAGTCGGACACGACTGGGCACACTTGCACCGTGATTCTTTCCTTTAAACCCTTCTGTGTTCTTATGCTTAGGTGTGATTCACAGAAACGCCATATAGATTTTTAAAAATCCTGCCCGACAACCTCTGATGTTTAATTGAAGAGTTGCATCCACGTCTTAGTCAGCTCGGGCCACCCTAATCAAACACCACAGACTGGAGGTTTAAATAAGAGGAATCAATTTTCTCATAATTCTGGAGGCTGGAAGCCCAAGGTCAAGGTTCCAGCAAAAGTGCTTCCCTGGGGGACACTCCTTCCACCTGGAGGTGGCTGCCTTGTCACCGTGCCCTCAAATGGACCCTCTCTGGTCTGTCGTGTGGAGATAGAAAGGTCTCTACCTTTTCCTAAAAAGCCACCAGTCTCATGGTATTAGGGACCCATCCTTATGCACTCATTTAACGTTAATGACTTCCTGAAATTTCTGCCTCCAAATATTGTCATATTGGCATTTAGAGCTTCCATGAACATGAGAGGGGCTCATGATTCAGTTCATAGCCATCTGTTTATGTTTAAAAATGCTTTAAACCACATTTGTTGTTTTTGGCCATAGGGCATGTGGGATCCTAGTTCCCTGATCAGGGATTGAACCCCTGTCTTCTACATTGGAAGCACTGGATAGTCAGGGAGTTAAGTCGCTCAGTCGTGTCCAACTCTTTGCAACCCCATGAATTGCAGCACACCAGGCCTCTCTGTCCATCACCATCTCCCAGAGTTCACTCAGACTCACATCCATCGAGTCCGTGATGCCATCCAGCCATCTCATCCTTTGTTGTCCCCTTCTCCTCCTGCCCCTAATCCCTCCCAGCGTCAGAGTCTTTTCCAATGAGTCAACTCTTCCCCTGAGGTGGCCAAAGTATTGGAGTTTCAGCTTTAGCATCATTCCTTCCAAAGAAATCCCAGGGCTGATCTCCTTCAGAATGGACTGGTTGGATCTCCTTGCAGTCCAAGGGACTGTCAAGAGTCTTCTCCAACACCACAGTTCAAAATCATCAATTCTTTGGCGCTCAGCCTTCTTCACAGTCCAGCTCTCACATCCATACATGACCACAGGAAAAACCATAGCCTTGACTAGACGGACCTTAGTCGACAAAGCAATGTCTCTGCTTTTGAATATGCTATCTAGGTTGGCCATAACTTTTCTTCCAAGGAGTAAACGTCTTTTAATTTCATGGCTGCAGTCACCATCTGCAGTGATTTTGGAGCCCCCCCCCCCACATAAAGTCTGACACTGTGTCCACTGTTTCCCCATCTATTTCCCAGGAAGTGATGGGGCCATGATCTTCATTTCCTGAATGTTGAGTTTTCAGCCAACTTTTTCACTCTCCTCTTTCACTTTCATCAAGAGGCTTTTTAGTTCCTCTTCACTTTCTACCATAAGGGTGGTGTTATCTGCATATCTGAGGTGACTGATATTCCTCCCGGCAATTTTGATTCCAGCTTGTGCTTCCTCCAGTCTAGCATTTCTCATGATGTACTCTGCATATAAGTTAAATAAGCAGGGTGACAATATACAGCCTTGATGTACGCCTTTTCCTATTTGGAACCAGTCTGTTGTTCCATATCCAGTTCTAACTGTTGCTTCCTGACCTGCATACAGATTTCTCAAGAGGCAGGTCAGGTGGTCTGGTATTCCCATCGCTTTCAGAATTTTCCACAGTTTCTTGTGATCCACACAGTCAAAGGCTTTGGCATAGTCAATAAAGCAGAAATAGATGTTTTTTTTGAACTCTCTTGCTTTTTCCATGATCCAGTGGATGTTGGCAATAAGTCCCAGTATATTGACAATTAAGGTGATTGCTGATATTTTTAAACGGTTTCCATTTTTCCTCTGCGATAAGTGTTTCATTATACCTATGTCTATTTATTTTCAATTTTATCTCTTTTCCTGTCACTCACTCTAGTCACATGGCTTCCTTGCTGTTCATTAAAAAGGCCTCAGGTGATTCAATCCACCTCAGAGCCTGAGCACGTTTGGTCCCCTCTTTCTGGAATGCTCTTCCCCACAACTTTCCATGTCCTCTCTCACTTCGTGCAGATCTCTGCGCACAGGGAAGCTCTTAGAGAGAACTTTCCTCGTCACCTAACCAGAAGAGCACCTCCGCACGTCATCCGTTGTTGCAAAAGTGTTACTTGCTCAGCCGTGTCTGACTCTTTGCGACCCCGTGGACCATAGCCCGCGAGGCTCCTCTCTCCCTGGGATCCTCCAGGCCAGAATGCTGGAGTGGGTTTCCATTCTCTTCTCCAGGGGTAGAAGCCAGGTCTCCTGCATTGCAGGCAGGTTCTTTATCATCTTAGCCACCAGGGAAGTACAGTAAGCATTTATAACCTCTCACAGTTTCTATGGCTCAGGAATTAGAGAATGACCTTGCTCCATCTCAAGACCATTTGTCAACTTGCTTGAACACACCAGCCAGGGCTCGGCCACCCCAAGACTTGGCTGGAGCGGAGGGCCACTTCCAAGCTGGCGCCCTCGTCTGGCTGGAGATGTGAGATTGGTTGCAGCAGGGACCTCCACGGGCATGCTCCTGCGCCCTCCCGCGCAGCCGCTGGTTGCCTCCCGAGCGAGAGATGCGAGAGCGTCAGCCACTGTCACTCTCCCTGCTGATGTGGGAGGGCAGTACCCAGGGGGTGCGTTTAGGAGGTGAGAATCCCGGGGGGCCATCTCACGACTGGATACTGTGGCCAACACCTATTTATTTATCGTTAAGCCTTTGCCCTGTTTGTTTGGACTTCCCAGGTGGCGCTAGTGATAAAGAATCTGCCTGCTAATGCAAGAGACGGGTTTGATCCCTGGGTCAGAAAGATCTTCTGGAGGGGATGGGAGGTATAAGTCCCCCATTCTCTCCTTTGGGTTTCTTAGGTGGTGCTTGTGGTAAAGAATCACCTTGCCAGTGCAGAAGATGCAAGAGTCGTGGGTTCGATCCCTGGGTGGGGAAGATCCCCTGGAGGAGGAAATGGCACTCCATTCCAATATTCTTGCCTGGAGAGTCCCACGGACAGAAGAGTCTGGCGGGCTACAGTCCATGGGGTTGCAAAGAGCTGGACATGACTGAGCACACACAAGCTGCTTTGTTTATCAGCCCTATATCCACCAGATGGGCTTCCCAGGTGGCGCTAGTGGTGAAGCCACATGCCAGTGCTGGAGACATGAGATATGTGGGTTTGATCCCTGAGTGGGGAAGATCCCCTGGAGCAGGGCATGGCAGCCCATGCCAGTACTCTTGCCTGGAGAGTCCCCTGGACAGAGGAGCCCAGCAGTCTGTGGTCCGTGGGGGTCACGAAGAGTCAGACACGACTCAAGCTGCTTTGCGTGCGCGCGCGCACACCCGCCAGAATTAAACCTCATCGGCCTGTCCCCTGTGTGTTGCCTGACTCACACACCGAGATGTTTGCTTCTAGGAGGCCAGGTCTTTGTCTTTCTTGCTCCTCTGGTGCCTATGAGAGCGTGTGCTTCGTAGCTGTGTTCCGGAACTGCTCTCTGGATAAAGAAATGAAAGGTTATCAGGAGTCTGGAGAGGGTCCAGGCACAAGACGAAGTCACAGAAGTGAGGAGCAGGCAAG
Source organism: Madoqua kirkii (assembly GCA_006408675.1). Lineage (NCBI taxonomy): Eukaryota > Metazoa > Chordata > Mammalia > Artiodactyla > Bovidae > Madoqua > Madoqua kirkii. The sequence goes on from SJYC01137185.1 coordinate 20,873, forward strand.
GAGCCAGGAGCTGTGGGCAGGATCGGGAGCCAGTGAGACTGAGCCAAGGAGGTTCAGGATGAAGCTGTGAGCCAGGGAGCGGAGGCCCCGCTGTGATTCGGGAATGAAAGGACAGCCCAGGGCAGGGCTGGGCCACAGGTGTTGCTGGCAGAAAAGCTGGGCTGTTTTCCCTGAAATCAGGACAAAATTCATGGTGCTTTGGTTTCATTGCCATAGGGGAGCGGGCAGAAACTCAACTGGAGGCAAGATTTCATTTAATAATGGTAATAATACACTAATAATGGTTATGATAATACCCCTCTGATGAAGTGTGCAGCCTGTTGACATCCACATGGGAAACCGGAATGGGGCTAAGGTGACTCGAAGATGGGATTCAAGGTTTGCAGCGATGCTGGGTGAGCAGGTGGGCGAGATGCTTGAAAATGCAAATCGTCCGCCCAGATTCAAGTGGCTTTGGGCAGAGATGCTGTGACTGACACAGCAGATGAGAAAATCCTCACTCTGGGTAAGTTCTTGCCTCTGGTTTACGGCTGAGAGGAGCTTCCTAGATGCTTCTGATTCTGACCTAAGGATTCCCTTCTGTAATTTTCAGAAATTGGAGTTCTTCCTGTGTCACAAAGGGCACAGCCTGGATGGTGAGTGCTGACCTCCGGGGCTTTCCCATGGGCAGGGGCCTTGACTGCCCGGCTCACTGCTTCTGAGGGTTAAGGCAGATTCATGTGGTTTTGTGTGATTTTAACTAGGGACTAAATGAGGGTTTTGAATTTATTTTTCTTCCTATTCAATCCAGTTCAAAAAACTAAGATCATGGTGTCCAGTCCCATCACTTCATGGTGAATAGAAGGGCAAAACATGGAAGGAGTGACAAGTTTTATTTTTCTTGGTTTCCAAAATCACTGCAGACAGTGACTGCAGCCATGAAATTAAAAGACGCTTGATCCTTGGAAGGAAAGCTATGACAAACACAGACAGTGTATTAAAAAGGCAGAGAAATCACTTTGCCGACAAAGGTCCATATAGTCAAAGCTATAGTTTTTCCAATAATTGTGTACAGATGTGAGAGCTGGACCACAAAGAAGGCCAAGTGCCAAAGAATCGATGCTTCTGAATTGTGATGCTGGAGAAGGCTCTTGAGAGTCCCTGGGACAGCAAGGAGATCAAACCAGTCAATCTTAAAGAAAATTAACCCTGAATATTTATTGGAAGGACTGATGCTGAAGCTGAAACCCCAGTACTTTGGCCACCTGATGCGAAGAGCTGACTCATTGGAAAAGACCATGATGTTGGGAAAGACTGGAGGCAAAAGGAGAAGCAAGCCACAGAGGATGAGATGGTTGGATGGCATCACTGACTCAATGAACATGAATCTGAGTAAACTCTAGGAGACAGTGATGGACAGAGGAGCCTGGCATGCTGTAGTCCATGGGGTTGCAAAGAACTGGACACAGCTTAAAGCCTGGAGAACAGCAAATTCAATCCAGTTAATCAAATCTGTGCTTTCCTGAGCAGTTATGATGCTAGCAGAGCTGGGTGAGCACTGGGAGAGGTGACAGAGACTACGCTCAAATCCCAGCTCCTTCACTTTCTGGCTGTGTGACCGTGGGCAGGTTTCTTAACTGCTTTTTGCCTCAGTTACCTCATCTGTAAAATGGGGCAAGAGGTCACCTCTCATACATGTATTGTGAGGATTAAATGAGCTGTACAGGTAAAGCTCTGAGAGGAACACGTGGCGCACAGTAAACATTGGATGGCTGATAAGTACTACATTATATAGAATACATATGTATTTATTTATGTGCGTGTGTATATGTATGTGTGTATATATATTTGTCATTTAATTGCTACTCTTTTGTGATCCTCCTCTCTCCATGGGATTTCCCAGCCAAGAATACTGGAGTGGGTTGCCGTTTCCTTCTCCAGGGGATCTTCCTGATCCAGGGACTGAACCTGCCCTTTCTGCATTGGCAGGCTGACTCTTTACCACTGAGCCTCCAGGGAAGGCCATATACATCTGGGGACATGATCCACCCTCCTGGATATCACTGCTAGTTGCCTTCAAAGGGTCCATTTTACCCCGCTTTCTTACCAGCAGAATACTGAACGCATTGGGTGTGGAAATGTGTCCAGCTGAAACCATCAGTGATTCTATTTTCTGTCCTCCCTTGGGACTCAGGCTGGATGACCCAGGTTCTCTCCAGTAAGATGTGAGAAGTTGCTGGTGGGAAACTTGCCTCCTGTCTGGAAAACAGGGCGATGCTGGAGCAGGAAGCGCCATTCTGTGGCTGGTGGGCCAGCACAGGGGAAGTGTGTGAGTCCTCTGGTGCTCCTGTGACAACCACGGGGTTTCAAGGAACAGACATAGCTTCTCTCATTGTGGAGGCTTGACGCCTCTGATCAGGGTGCTGGGAGGCTGGTGCGCTGCCTGAAGGACCCCAGGGAGACTGTCCCCCACCTTTCCCTGGGTGTCTGCACCATCGGCCGCCCTTGGCTGGCAGCTACGCGTCTCCAGTCTCCGCCTGTCTTCACACGGCTTCTCTCTGTGCGCCTGTCTCTCTTCTCGTAAAGGCACTGGTCACATTGGATTTAGGACCCCTGCTGATGCTGGTGGCCACTTCTTAACTAATTGCATCAGCAAAGGCTGTGTTTCTAGACAGAGCGCTGGGGGTGAGAAAATGTCAACATCTTTAGGGGACACACCCCAGCCCTGCCTCGGAAATGACCTCATCCTTTCACTTCCTAGATGAAACCCTTGACGTTTGGAGACGTAGCTACAATGGCAGGGCTGAGTGTGAGCCCTGGTCCGTGACCCCAAGGTCTGAGGCCCTCCCTTGAGCATCCAGCCACCCCCCTCCCCCGCCCCAGGCGCCTGAGTGCCCACCCTCACCCACTGCATGCTCCTTTGCTCCACCTCATGCCTCCCTGAGGCTTCTAGAAGCTGCAAGACTTCCTGCCTGGTGGTAGACCCCTACAGGAGGTGTGTGGCCCTCCTGTAGAGGTCTTCCAGCTGCGGATGGGTGTGGTTCCTGGCGGCCATGATTTCATGTTGCCCCCTGGTGGACACGGCAGGGTGGTCTGGGGATGGTTGTCTGACTTGAGCTGGGCCATTTGGATCCCCCAGGGGCTTTGAATTTCGAGGAAGAGACGTCCCGTCCTGGACATTAGAACAGCTTCCGTCGGGCAGGAGTCTAGGGCACTGGCTCAGTCCCCGCTCGTGCCTGCCCTGCCCACCCAGGAACGGCCGTTGTCAGACGGGGCTCGCCCGGCAGGGCCTCTGCCCTCCTGCTCTGCCTTGTCCACCTTGATTTTCCTCTGTCCACCCAACTCCTGGTCTTTCGCCTCCTGCCTTGTGGCTTCTCCTTCTCCCCAGACATCAGTGCTCTGGGCACCTCTGCAGGAATAAACTCAGAAGAACGCTGTCCACGACAGTGCTGGCGGCTGACACCCCAACTCCCGGACACCCCGATTCTGACTCATGTGCTAGGCAGGGGTTGGATGTGTAAGGATGGTAGCCGCTGAATGGACAGCTCCCCCCACGCACCCCATAAGATCCAGGGATCGAACCCGGGTCTCCCACATTGCAGGCAGACGCTTCACTGTCTGAGCCAAGGAGCCACCTATACCTCATCCAGCCATTTGTAAAGACCCAAGAACATCACGGCTTGTAGACCTCTCTTAACTTTCCTAAAGTTCAGTGTTGAAAATCTCTCCCTTCCAAGAAGCTAAATAAACCCTGGCTTGATTTATTTAGTTGGTTAATCTATGTTAAAGCCATCAGAAACGATTTATTGATTGGCCTCAAGGAGAAATCCCAGAAGGACGATACTATCAACTTTTTCAACTAATCCCATATTCTGTCTGTGAAGGAAAACTTTTTCAAGGTAAGAGTTGAAAACACCAACTTCATGCCAAAGTAAATCTGCTTTACACCCTCCCTGTATTTGAGGAATAAAATGATTTGATGAGTGGAAACTCTCCAGCATCAGCAGCGGTCAGACCAGCACATTGATGATTCCTGCATCCCATCTCTGTGGGCCCCACAGGTACCAGCCCAGGACTGTGCGTGTGCAGCTGGGGCAGTGCAGGCCACACGTGAGCATGAGCTGCCCGGTAAGAAGGGGCTGGGAGGACAGAGTCCTGGCCAGGAGCCCTGGCAAGAGGCAAGGCTGGGTGGGTGGGGCTAGAGTCCCGGGAGGCAGTGACGTCTGGGGAGACCTGAGTGTGAGCTGGATGGGGCGCATGGTGGGCAAAGAAATCAGAAAAAAGTCTTGGGTGGAAGCTAGGGCTGGGGAAGTGTCGGGAGTTTGGTGTGTGGGCAGCTGTGGCTGGTGATGTGGCTGGAGGACTAGGAGGCTGGACTTGGCTTTGAACTGGGCGCCACTGAGCTGTGGTTCTGGGTGGGTGCTGTGACCCCCAAGCTCAGATTCCCTGAGTGTGAAATAGGGATGATGGGCTTCCAGCTTTGGGCAGTCTCATGAGACTTTGGTGAGTAGGGCTGATTTGCCAGGCCCTCTGTGAGGCTCTCCAGGGAAGAAGGCAGGGCCATGTTATCTTTTCAAATGATAGTTTTCTCCAGATATATGGGGCTTCCCCGGTGGTGCAGTTGTGAAGAATCTACCTGCCAAGGCAGGGGACATGGGTTCAGTCCCTGGGTTGGGAAGATCCCCTGGAGGGGGGCAGTGTTCTTGCCTGGAGAAGCCCATGGGCAGAGGAGCCAGGAGGGCTGCAGTCCACGGGCCGCAAGGAGCCGCACAGGACCGAGCGCGCAGCACAGCCCAGATCCACGCCCAGGAGTGGGCTTGCTGGGCCGCACGGCAGCTCCGTTTCTGTTTTCAGGTGTTTAAGGAGCCTTCCCACTGTTCCCCATAGGGCTGCACCAGTTTGCAGCCCTGCCAGCAGTGCGGAGGGCTCCCTTTGAAAGAGGTGGCTGTGTGGCCTGAAGCTTGGTTTCCATGACCCCCACCCCAAATGCGAGTGTCTGGGGTCACCTTCCACAGAAGTCCAGACTGGGGTTTGAAGCTTAGCTCTGAGACTTAGGAGGGGTCCCTGGGTCCCCTCCCTCCTCAGGATTCCCTGTTGGGTGGTAGGTGAAAAAGTCACACTGTCCTGTCTGACTCTTTGCAACCTCATGGACTAGACCCCATGGACTGTACAGTGCACAGAATCCTCCAGGCCAGAATACTGAAACGGGTAACCGTTCCCTTCTCCAGGGGATCTTCCCAACTCAGGGATCGAACCCAGGTCTCCCTCATTGCTGGGGGATTCTTTACCAGCTGAGCCACAAGGGAAGCCCAGGAATACTGGAGTGGGTAGCCTATCCCTTCTCCAGTGGATCTTCCCGACCCAGGAATCAAACCAGGGTCTCCTGCATTGCAGGCGGATTCTTTACCAAGTGCGCCACCAGGGAAGCCTGGATGGTAGGTGGCCTGGGGGTGCTGGCCCGCCTGTGAGGAGCGTGTGTTGAGCGTGGCAAGGCTACAGCTGAGCTGGGCTGGGCCTGAGGCAAGGCTCCTGTGATACAGGGTGGGGAGGGGGCTGGGCCTCAGCCAGCTTGGGCTCAGCCCCTCCCCCTGCCAGGAGAGGAGCAGCGAGGAGGCACAGGCAGAATTAGGAGAGAAGACCCCCCCCCCCATTAGTAAATCTGCAGGAATCTGTCTGTCTATCCCAAGCACCTGTGACTTAGAGGCTAGATGTTCAGCCCCCGGTGCCGTGTGCCAGCTGCTCGGGCTGGGCTCCGCGGGTGGGCTCTTTGGGCCTCTCGGGGCTTGTCGCTCCCCTGTTGGTGGTCAGCCTTGGGTCAGCAGGGTAGCCCTGCTCCTGGGGGTCGGTGGACTGTCTGCTGGAGCAGTAGAGGCCGGGGCACGTGTCTCTCTTACCTGGCAGGCTGGCCCTGCTGTGCCCCTGGCTACCGGCAAGTTTCCAGAAGAACAAGTGACCGCTCGGGGCCTGGGCTCAGACTGGGGCACTGTCGGCCCAGACCAGCGGGTGGAGAAAGGCTGTGCTTCCTGATAAGGGGAGCCGAGTCGCACACAGAGGAGCACAGATTTCGGGGGAGTCGGTGGGGCTACTTTTGGAGAAGATCCACCAGGGGACCTCTCTGGGGCCACCCAGGTTGAGCCGTCAGATGGGCATCTTGTCCTTCTTGGTAGGAGGAAGGAGAATAGAGGAGGGGGCAGTTCCTGCAAGACAGCAGAGGGTGCTGGGCTTCACCTCCCTGCCCCCCACGATGTGGGCATCCTCTCCACGTGGGAACAGAAAAGGGCCAAGTTTCTACACCCACCGCTCAATCCCCTTCATTCCTGAGCACCATCTTCCCACAGGCTCCCCAGGGAAGCTTCTCTCCTGTAGTCGGGTCTGTTCCAGAACCTGTTGAGTCACTTAGAAGCTGAGCTAGAAGCGTGTCCAGCCTGCTGGGACTGGCACCGAGAAGGGTGGCTCTTCAATCAACTGGAAATCCTGTTCATGGAACACGAACGGACACGGGCAGGGGGTAGGAACCCCCGCCAAAGCCCTCCTCGACGTAGGATGAAGATCAGATTCGCCTGAGAAGAGCTGTCGGAAAGAGCTTGTGCAGCCTGCTGAGGTCTCCAGGAGGACAGAGGGCACGTGGTCTGGTGCGGAGAGGGGCCGGCATGCCCAGGCTGGTTGGCCACTCTGAGCAGTGGATCTCGGGCTTAAACATCCCGAACCTTCCTTTGCTCAGAGCTGACATGGGGCTGAGGAGGCCTGCCTTGCTGGGGCTGCTGGAGGTGTCGTAGATGGCACGTGTGCAGGCTTCCATGTGGATGCCTGCCAGCCACGCGCACCCCCTCCCAGAAAAGCGCTGCTGACCGCAGGGGCGCCGGGGCCGCGGGCCGTGGTGCAGGGCATCTCCGTGGGGCTGCCTGCGGGCCTGGGTCTCATGTAGCTCGCTTCACTCTGCAGACGCTGCCCAGGGCGCTGGCCGGCTGGCGCCCAGCCTCGGCTCCCTGCACGGTGGAGCGTCTCTCAGCCGCTAGAGCTTGCAGCGCAGAAACGTGCCTGACAGCTGGGGACAGCAGACGGCGCGCGCAGGCCACGTTTCCGCATTCAGTTTGCGTTTCGTTGTTAGAGGCCGTGCCCCTACGGAGCAACGGAGACTTACTTCTCCCCTCCCCGGTTTTGGAGGGAGACCATCTTCCGTCCAGGTCCCAGAAGTGAAGCGAGGGTGCTGCCGCTTCTCGGCCTGTGTGCAGATGGCTGGTCCCGAGTCCAGACCAATTTAGACTGACACCAAGGACACGTGGCAGCACTGATTTTCTTAGCCCCTGCCAGGACTAAGACTCATTTCTCAGCAGTTTTGAAAGTGGGTGTGAAACACGATCGCGCTATTCTTTTTGCAAGTGTGGTGTGATATGTCAGCCTGGCTGGGTGAACTGCACCTCCCAGAATCCCCTTCCGGGGCTCCCGGGCAGGGCACTGTAGTGTCGGGAGGGATGAGGGGGGCCGCGGGACAAATGTGGGCTCGTGCGTGTGGCCTTACCTGCTGCCCTGGCTCCGGAGCGCAGGGACGGCTCCTGGTTCCTCCAGTTCCTCCGGCTTCTGGCCCGAGCCTGCGTGTTCAAGCCTGTGAGGAACGGCAGATCCTGAGGACACCTGCGGCGCCGAGGTTAGAGACAACAGAGGACGTGGGTTCCGTCCTTCCTCCGTGCTGCCTGCCCTCTGGGTGTTCGGCTCCCTGGAGAGACGCCTTAATCAGTGCCCACCCTTGTGTGAGGTCAAATGCCTGTAACAAACTTGCCTCCATCTCCCCCCAGCCTCCATCTCCATCACCGTTTTCATGTTCATCTCCCCCTCCATCTCCCTCTCCATGTTCATCTCCCCCTCCATCTCCATCACCATCTCCCTCTCCATCTCCATCACCATTTCCCCCTCCATCTCCATCACCATCTCCCCCTCCATCTCCATCTCCAGTCTCCTCCATCTCCATGTCCGTCTCCCACTCCTCCTTCATCTCCTTCTCCACCACTGTGTCCACGTCCAGGTCCACCTCTATAGTGATTGGCTCCACTTCTCTGACTGGACCTTGACCGACACAAACAGTACCTTCATTTGTGCTGAGGCAGTACGTGGGGAAGCAGACAGGATGTGCGGAGACGGCTGACCCTGCTGACCAGCCCATGCCCTTCTTCTCTCCAGATAACTACACTCGCTGTTTCTTGTGAGTCCTGGACAATGAAGTCAGTGCACAGACAAGCTTATGTGTATGTAGTTATTTTAATTTTCACACCTTTAAGCTTTCAACACAAACGGCAGCACATCGCGTCCGCTCGGTTTGCTTTATTCGCTCAACAGTGAGTCTTGGAGATGGAACCGTGTGTCGTGGAGAGCCGCCTCACCACTTCTAATGGATGCCCGGTATTCTGTTACGTGAATGCATCCAACTCATGTGCTAGGCAGGGGTTGGATGTGTAAGGATGGTAGCCGCTGAATGGACAGCTCCCCCCACGCACCCCATAAGATCCAGGGATCGAACCCGGGTCTCCCACATTGCAGGCAGACGCTTCACTGTCTGAGCCAAGGAGCCACCTATACCTCATCCAGCCATTTGTAAAGACCCAAGAACATCACGGCTTGTAGACCTCTCTTAACTTTCCTAAAGTTCAGTGTTGAAAATCTCTCCCTTCCAAGAAGCTAAATAAACCCTGGCTTGATTTATTTAGTTGGTTAATCTATGTTAAAGCCATCAGAAACGATTTATTGATTGGCCTCAAGGAGAAATCCCAGAAGGACGATACTATCAACTTTTTCAACTAATCCCATATTCTGTCTGTGAAGGAAAACTTTTTCAAGGTAAGAGTTGAAAACACCAACTTCATGCCAAAGTAAATCTGCTTTACACCCTCCCTGTATTTGAGGAATAAAATGATTTGATGAGTGGAAACTCTCCAGCATCAGCAGCGGTCAGACCAGCACATTGATGATTCCTGCATCCCATCTCTGTGGGCCCCACAGGTACCAGCCCAGGACTGTGCGTGTGCAGCTGGGGCAGTGCAGGCCACACGTGAGCATGAGCTGCCCGGTAAGAAGGGGCTGGGAGGACAGAGTCCTGGCCAGGAGCCCTGGCAAGAGGCAAGGCTGGGTGGGTGGGGCTAGAGTCCCGGGAGGCAGTGACGTCTGGGGAGACCTGAGTGTGAGCTGGATGGGGCGCATGGTGGGCAAAGAAATCAGAAAAAAGTCTTGGGTGGAAGCTAGGGCTGGGGAAGTGGTCGGGAGTTTGGTGTGTGGGCAGCTGTGGCTGGTGATGTGGCTGGAGGACTAGGAGGCTGGACTTGGCTTTGAACTGGGCGCCACTGAGCTGTGGTTCTGGGTGGGTGCTGTGACCCCCAAGCTCAGATTCCCTGAGTGTGAAATAGGGATGATGGGCTTCCAGCTTTGGGCAGTCTCATGAGACTTTGGTGAGTAGGGCTGATTTGCCAGGCCCTCTGTGAGGCTCTCCAGGGAAGAAGGCAGGGCCATGTTATCTTTTCAAATGATAGTTTTCTCCAGATATATGGGGCTTCCCCGGTGGTGCAGTTGTGAAGAATCTACCTGCCAAGGCAGGGGACATGGGTTCAGTCCCTGGGTTGGGAAGATCCCCTGGAGGGGGGCAGTGTTCTTGCCTGGAGAAGCCCATGGGCAGAGGAGCCAGGAGGGCTGCAGTCCACGGGCCGCAAGGAGCCGCACAGGACCGAGCGCGCAGCACAGCCCAGATCCACGCCCAGGAGTGGGCTTGCTGGGCCGCACGGCAGCTCCGTTTCTGTTTTCAGGTGTTTAAGGAGCCTTCCCACTGTTCCCCATAGGGCTGCACCAGTTTGCAGCCCTGCCAGCAGTGCGGAGGGCTCCCTTTGAAAGAGGTGGCTGTGTGGCCTGAAGCTTGGTTTCCATGACCCCCACCCCAAATGCGAGTGTCTGGGGTCACCTTCCACAGAAGTCCAGACTGGGGTTTGAAGCTTAGCTCTGAGACTTAGGAGGGGTCCCTGGGTCCCCTCCCTCCTCAGGATTCCCTGTTGGGTGGTAGGTGAAAAAGTCACAAGGTCCTGTCTGACTCTTTGCAACCTCATGGACTAGACCCCATGGACTGTACAGTGCACAGAATCCTCCAGGCCAGAATACTGAAACGGGTAACCGTTCCCTTCTCCAGGGGATCTTCCCAACTCAGGGATCGAACCCAGGTCTCCCTCATTGCTGGGGGATTCTTTACCAGCTGAGCCACAAGGGAAGCCCAGGAATACTGGAGTGGGTAGCCTATCCCTTCTCCAGTGGATCTTCCCGACCCAGGAATCAAACCAGGGTCTCCTGCATTGCAGGCGGATTCTTTACCAAGTGCGCCACCAGGGAAGCCTGGATGGTAGGTGGCCTGGGGGTGCTGGCCCGCCTGTGAGGAGCGTGTGTTGAGCGTGGCAAGGCTACAGCTGAGCTGGGCTGGGCCTGAGGCAAGGCTCCTGTGATACAGGGTGGGGAGGGGGCTGGGCCTCAGCCAGCTTGGGCTCAGCCCCTCCCCCTGCCAGGAGAGGAGCAGCGAGGAGGCACAGGCAGAATTAGGAGAGAAGACCCCCCCCCCATTAGTAAATCTGCAGGAATCTGTCTGTCTATCCCAAGCACCTGTGACTTAGAGGCTAGATGTTCAGCCCCCGGTGCCGTGTGCCAGCTGCTCGGGCTGGGCTCCGCGGGTGGGCTCTTTGGGCCTCTCGGGGCTTGTCGCTCCCCTGTTGGTGGTCAGCCTTGGGTCAGCAGGGTAGCCCTGCTCCTGGGGGTCGGTGGACTGTCTGCTGGAGCAGTAGAGGCCGGGGCACGTGTCTCTCTTACCTGGCAGGCTGGCCCTGCTGTGCCCCTGGCTACCGGCAAGTTTCCAGAAGAACAAGTGACCGCTCGGGGCCTGGGCTCAGACTGGGGCACTGTCGGCCCAGACCAGCGGGTGGAGAAAGGCTGTGCTTCCTGATAAGGGGAGCCGAGTCGCACACAGAGGAGCACAGATTTCGGGGGAGTCGGTGGGGCTACTTTTGGAGAAGATCCACCAGGGGACCTCTCTGGGGCCACCCAGGTTGAGCCGTCAGATGGGCATCTTGTCCTTCTTGGTAGGAGGAAGGAGAATAGAGGAGGGGGCAGTTCCTGCAAGACAGCAGAGGGTGCTGGGCTTCACCTCCCTGCCCCCCACGATGTGGGCATCCTCTCCACGTGGGAACAGAAAAGGGCCAAGTTTCTACACCCACCGCTCAATCCCCTTCATTCCTGAGCACCATCTTCCCACAGGCTCCCCAGGGAAGCTTCTCTCCTGTAGTCGGGTCTGTTCCAGAACCTGTTGAGTCACTTAGAAGCTGAGCTAGAAGCGTGTCCAGCCTGCTGGGACTGGCACCGAGAAGGGTGGCTCTTCAATCAACTGGAAATCCTGTTCATGGAACATGAACGGACACGGGCAGGGGGTAGGAACCCCCGCCAAAGCCCTCCTCGACGTAGGATGAAGATCAGATTTGCCTGAGAAGAGCTGTCGGAAAGAGCTTGTGCAGCCTGCTGAGGTCTCCAGGAGGACAGAGGGCACGTGGTCTGGTGCGGAGAGGGGCCGGCATGCCCAGGCTGTTGGCCACTCTGAGCAGTGGATCTCGGGCTTAAACATCCCGAACCTTCCTTTGCTCAGAGCTGACATGGGGCTGAGGAGGCCTGCCTTGCTGGGGCTGCTGGAGGTGTCGTAGATGGCACGTGTGCAGGCTTCCATGTGGATGCCTGCCAGCCACGCGCACCCCCTCCCAGAAAAGCGCTGCTGACCGCAGGGGCGCCGGGGCCGCGGGCCGTGGTGCAGGGCGTCTCCGTGGGGCTGCCTGCGGGCCTGGGTCTCATGTAGCTCGCTTCACTCTGCAGACGCTGCCCAGGGCGCTGGCCGGCTGGCGCCCAGCCTCGGCTCCCTGCACGGTGGAGCGTCTCTCAGCCGCTAGAGCTTGCAGCGCAGAAACGTGCCTGACAGCTGGGGACAGCAGACGGCGCGCGCAGGCCACGTTTCCGCATTCAGTTTGCGTTTCGTTGTTAGAGGCCGTGCCCCTACGGAGCAACGGAGACTTACTTCTCCCCTCCCCGGTTTTGGAGGGAGACCATCTTCCGTCCAGGTCCCAGAAGTGAAGCGAGGGTGCTGCCGCTTCTCGGCCTGTGTGCAGATGGCTGGTCCCGAGTCCAGACCAATTTAGACTGACACCAAGGACACGTGGCAGCACTGATTTTCTTAGCCCCTGCCAGGACTAAGACTCATTTCTCAGCAGTTTTGAAAGTGGGTGTGAAACACGATCGCGCTATTCTTTTTGCAAGTGTGGTGTGATATGTCAGCCTGGCTGGGTGAACTGCACCTCCCAGAATCCCCTTCCGGGGCTCCCGGGCAGGGCACTGTAGTGTCGGGAGGGATGAGGGGGGCCGCGGGACAAATGTGGGCTCGTGCGTGTGGCCTTACCTGCTGCCCTGGCTCCGGAGCGCAGGGACGGCTCCTGGTTCCTCCAGTTCCTCCGGCTTCTGGCCCGAGCCTGCGTGTTCAAGCCTGTGAGGAACGGCAGATCCTGAGGACACCTGCGGCGCCGAGGTTAGAGACAACAGAGGACGTGGGTTCCGTCCTTCCTCCTGCTGCCTGCCCTCTGGGTGTTCGGCTCCCTGGAGAGACGCCTTAATCAGTGCCCACCCTTGTGTGAGGTCAAATGCCTGTAACAAACTTGCCTCCATCTCCCCCCAGCCTCCATCTCCATCACCGTTTTCATGTTCATCTCCCCCTCCATCTCCCTCTCCATGTTCATCTCCCCCTCCATCTCCATCACCATCTCCCTCTCCATCTCCATCACCATTTCCCCCTCCATCTCCATCACCATCTCCCCCTCCATCTCCATCTCCAGTCTCCTCCATCTCCATGTCCGTCTCCCACTCCTCCTTCATCTCCTTCTCCACCACTGTGTCCACGTCCAGGTCCACCTCTATAGTGATTGGCTCCACTTCTCTGACTGGACCTTGACCGACACAAACAGTACCTTCATTTGTGCTGAGGCAGTACGTGGGGAAGCAGACAGGATGTGCGGAGACGGCTGACCCTGCTGACCAGCCCATGCCCTTCTTCTCTCCAGATAACTACACTCGCTGTTTCTTGTGAGTCCTGGACAATGAAGTCAGTGCACAGACAAGCTTATGTGTATGTAGTTATTTTAATTTTCACACCTTTAAGCTTTCAACACAAACGGCAGCACATCGCGTCCGCTTGGTTTGCTTTATTCGCTCAACAGTGAGTCTTGGAGATGGAACCGTGTGTCGTGGAGAGCCGCCTCACCACTTCTAATGGATGCCCGGTATTCTGTTACGTGAATGCATCCTAACTGATTTTACCAGTTGTGAACTAATGGGCTTTCATGGAATTTCCAACCTTTTGATCCTACAGACAGTGCGCTGAGTACTATCTTGGCGTCACTTTGCACTTGTGCTAGGATGTCAGTAGGCTAAATCCCTGTGGTGTCCTTACCAGGTCAAAGGGTAAGTCTGATGGAGGTCGTTAGAGTTGTTACTTCTATTAGAGAGACTGAACCAACTAGCCCACTTTCCTGGGTCACCTGTTACCTCCTTGTCCTCCTTCCTTCTCTCTTTGCCCCTTGTACTGCAGGGTCACAGCCCTGCAAATACTTTCCATAAATCCTTTGGCAGCAGAGATCTTGTTTAGTATCTGCCAGCAAGACCACTGGTGTGGGACTCAGAAGCCCAGTGGAAGAAGCAAGGTTGTGAGATGTGAGTTTCGATGAAAGCTGGCTGAGTCTACCGGTGGTTTTCAGGTGTGGCTTCTTGCAAATCCCATACCTGCACAGCTGAGATCCACAGGGGATTCCTTGCAGTTTCTGCCCTCCTGAGATTCTCGAACTCCAGAAGCTTCCCTCCCCAACCCTCACTCTTCCTGACAGTTTCTGTACGCCTCTAGTTGCCTGCATGAAACTGTGCCTTGTTAAAGCACCTGGAATGTGTCCCTTTCCCCCAGAACACCAAGGCTTGGTGTTAGCGCCTGTGGCTCCGTGTCCTAACCAGAGTGCATGTCAGCATGTCCACATTTGACGGTGTCACACTGCAAACGCTGTCTCACTGCAGTTTTAATTTCAGAAGTGTGTGTATGTGCGTTTGTGTGGAAAAGGCTGAATAGTTTTATATTCTTAGTACCATTGGTATTGGGCTTCCCAGGTGGCGCTAGTGGTAAAGAATCCACCTGCCAATGCAGGAGACGTAAGAGACGGGGGTTCCATCCCTGGGTTGGAAAGATTCCCTGGAGAAGGACATGGCAGCCCACTCCAGTGTCCTTGCCTGGAGAAGGCCATGGGCAGAGGAGCCTGGCGGGCCACAGTCCCCCGGCGGCAGAGTCAGACGTGACTGAGCGGCTTGGCCTGCATGCACCATCTGCATCTTCTTTTCTGTAAACTAGGTTCATGTTTGAACTGTTTTTCTGTTCTCCTTTGGTCTCCTTATAGATCCAAAGAACTTTATTTTTAAAAAGAAATAGACATTGTTTATGACATAATTTGCAAACCCTTTCTCCCGTTTATAGTTGTCTTCTGATTTAGTTTATATATTTCATGACATGAGATTCAAATAATTTTCATGCGAGTGAATTCGTTTTCGTTTCTGGTTTTTGTGCTACCCGTGATGTGGTTGAGGCGGCACCCGCCATGGGCCCACGGGCTTCCCTAGGTGTCTCCAGGTTTAGACCATATTAACGGCCACCCATTCCAGAATTCTTGCCTGGAGAATTCCATGGACAGAGGAGCCTGGCAGGCTACTTACAGTCCACGGGGTCGCAAAGAGTTGGACACAACTGAGCGACTGAGCTGAACTTGTCCCCACACAAGCCCTTTCTGCTGTTGCCTGTTGCTCCTGCCTTTTTTATGCGTTTGTCTTGAGTGCTTGTCTCTGACTCCCGGTCACTGGCTCTTGGAATAATCCCCAGAGGCTGCCTGAAGATGGGCTGGCCTCCGAGCTAAGTTTAATTCTCTAGCGAAGCGCTGGCATGTCGGCGGTTCCCTCTGTTACGCTTTCCCCTTTTGACTGCGCCTTAAGGATGTTTTCCACTCTGTGCTCTTGCTGTCCTTCACTCTGTTGATTCTTGTTGTGTGAAAGTGTGCTCAGTGCCCATCTTATAGTTGGAGCTTTATAATTCGACTCAACCCTTTACCGTCTCCACGTGATGAGAAGCTCTGGAAGAAGCACACCTGGCCTCCTCTTGCCTTTCTTTTCAGATCCTGGAGTTTGCCGTTACACTTGCCCATGTCTTCATACATCTAATAATTGATTTGTCAGATTTAAATACATTTTTGCCTCTGGCTACGACAGATGAAGAAATGTGTGTTCTTACACCACCTCTGGAATAAGATGTCCTTTCTCTTCCAGTAGTTGAGAGTTACAGTATTTCTAAACTGCTCTCATATTTAACCTTCACGTTTCCTCTGGGAACTGAAACACCACATTTGTTTGGGTGGTTTTGTTTATAGTTAAATGTGTGATCACACTCATCGCTGGTTCTTTTGCTGCACTTTCTCGTCTCGGGGTTGGACAACGTTGTCTTCTGGTTCATTTCTTCAGGATGAGCTCATTTTAAGGATTTACCTCTGGTTTTGAATTTTCAAAATGCACCTGTCCTCTGTCTTCATATGTGGAAGATATGAGCCGGCTGGCTGTGAGGCTCTTGGGTCCAATTTTCTTTCTGAAGGCTTTGCAGGCCTCCAGTGTCTGGATTCTAGCCTCGGCTGTTGTCATGGTAACGTTTGAGGCCAGATTAATGATAGTCCCTTTAATGTGACTTGATTTTCCCCTTTGGCTGCTGAAATAATTCTTTCTTTGTCTTTAAAACTGAGCTACTTTGCTAGCACCCTTTGCTAATGTTTTTCCCGCAACCCGCGTCTTCCTGCTTGTGGACACGTGTCCTTTTCTCTTGTGAGGATTGTGCTTGCACGGTGCGCTTCGGTGCCTCGCTTCGCTGCTGTCTGTCTTCCGCATCCGTGCCTTTCTCCGTCATCCTCCCGGTCCGCGTGGGCTTCCGCTTCGCCTGCTGGCTTTTCTCAACTGTCGCTCAGGTCTGTTACTGTGCTTCCCCTCATGTTCCTCTCTGTCTTTGCACGGCGTTCAGCTGGTTTACATTTCGAGTGTGGTTTTACGTTTTCCTTCCACTTGTTCCCTGAGCTTTGTCACTTTTTCATCCTTTGTTTTCTATTGATACTTTAATCTCTGAGTTGAGCTCTTATTTGTGTAGAACAGACTCTCTATTAAACTTCACTCTTTTCCTGATCATGGTGAAATACATGGTATGAACTAGAGAGCGGCAGAAAATCTTTAAGCAGCCAGGTGTGTTATTTGGGTTTTACTTCTCCTGGGACCCCCTGGGCTCACTTAGCTCACAGCCCAGCCTCCCTTCTCTCTCCGGCTCTTTAACAAATTGTGGTTGTTCAGTCACTAAGTCATGTCTGCCTCTTTGTGACCCCAAAGACTGTAGCGCACCAGGCTTCCCTGTCCTTTCCTGTCTCGCTGAGTTTGCTCAAACCCATGTGCATTGACTCGGTGATGCCATCCAGCCATTGCATCCTCTGTCGTCCCCTTCTCCTGCCCTCAATCTTTCCCAGCATCAGGGTCTTTTCCAACGAGTTGCCTCTTTGCATCAGGTGGCCAGAGTACTGGAGCTTCAGCTTCAGCAGCAGTCCTTCCAATGATGGCTTCTTGCAAATGGGGCATCTCAGGGGGATCCCCGGCTCAGCCCTTTTCCTGCCTCTAGAAACCTGTACGCTTGGCCCATGGATGCTCCTGTCACAGGTCCGTTTTCTGTTCACCTTGCCCAAAACTGAGTCCACGGTGGTTCTGAGTATCCCCACCACCGACATCTGCCCTTGAAGACAGCCTTTCCTGGCCCCTTTCCACGTGTCTGTAGGGCTTTCTTTTTATTGTTTTTATTATTTTTGGCCATGTTGTGCCACTTGCAGGAACTTAGTTCCCTGACCAGGGATCGAACCTGGGCCCTTGGTAGTGAAAGCGCGGAGTCCTAACCACTGGATGGCCTGGGCATCCCTTTCATGTGGCTTTTACCGCATGAGGCAGCCCTTCCTCGTACACTGAGGTTCAGGACTGTTGATATGTTTCTGTTTCTTACTTTCTTTTAGGATTTCTGGTTAATTTCTAAAAGGAGGAAACCACTGTCTTTCAACCTTGTCATTTAAAAAGTGCTTTAATTTTTGTTTCAATTTGCACTGCATTGATTATTGGTGAAGTTGAGTATTGACGCTGTATTATCAACAATGATTTTACAGAAAGCTCAGTATGATAAAGCACAGAGTGCCAAGGGGATGGGCCTAATACTTCCCACACTGGAAACAGCACTCCAGGGCTCCTCCTCGGCCACAGAGGCACTTTCAACAACAAACAGGGTTCATCTCTTGCTCTCTAAAGACGGCAGCTGAAGGAAAGGCCACAGTGACTGATCCACACCTGAATGCGTTAAATACAGGTTTCTGGAAGCAACCCAGCGCCTTACACTCCCACACCCTCCACGACCTTCTGAGTCCTTGAAGGAGGTGGTGAGGCTCCGGGGACATTCCCACCTCTTGGTCCTGGTTCCCCTTCTCTGTCCTGACTCTGAGCCCAACACAGTCCCTGCCCTGGGTTCCCTGCCCTCCTGGCTCTGTGACCTCGCAGGGGATGGGCCGCACTGCAACGGAGCAGGGCCTCGAGGCTCACGGTGGAAATTCTCGGGGTCGTCCTCCAGCTCCCGAGCTCATGCTTGCACCGGGAATCTCCGTCTGCCTCCTGACCCCGAGCAGATCCAAACATCGGCGCAGCGCCTGCTTCCTGGGCTCGCCTGTTCCGAGCGCGCGTGCGTGTCTCTGCTCTCCACGGCAGCTGAGGGAGGGTTTAACGTGCTGGTGCGCGTGTGGCAGGTGCTTCCCGGTCTCGCCTGGCGGTTCCCCCAGGGAGGACGCCTTCCCCGGGGTGTTTCCTGCGTCTCGTGTCCCCATCGCCCCAGGCGCGCCCCCTGGCGTTCACCCCGGGCACATTTTGTGGAGTGTGAGCCCCACCCCGCTCAGTCTGCAGGCTTGCATGACCCCACCCCAAACGCACGTGTCTAGGTCCACCTTGCCAACAAGCTGGGAAGGCGCGTTGCGGACCCTCTTGTGCTGAATGCGGCCAGGACCCTGGAGCCCACCTGTGCTCAGAGCGGGACCTGGGAGGTGGCCACGCTGGGCGCTGGAATGCAGCCTGGGGCCAGGGGTCCAGGCTGCGAGGGGGCCCTGTTCCCGGGGATCACCATCCGGCTGGAAGACAGGCTCTCCTGGGTCAGGGACGCCGCATGGGGGGTCTAAAGGGCTGTGTCCGCCAGGGGCTGGGCGATGAGGCTGCCGGTGCCCGCTGGGTGTGGTCAGGACTCTTGGAGGATGAGTGGAGGTGTGGGCCCGCGGTTTCCAGCAGGGTGTGCAGGAAAGCCTGAATTGAGGCGGCTCCGTGGATGGTGCGGAGGCCACGGAGGCTGGGGTGGGGCGCAGTATTGAGGAGGGGGTGACAGGGCCCATTCTCAGATGAGTGAGGGGTCCACCTGTGTGACTGAGTCCTCTGCTTTCTGCTGACACCTGCCTCATTAGCAGAGAGTGGGGAGGGCGCTGGGCACTAGCCGCCTCTGGCTCTTCTCCACCAAGACAGCGTGTGTGCGGAAACCCTGCTGACCTGATGCAGCCCCGCCTGAAGGAGGCTCACCCCCGCTGGGTGGCCACGCTCCCCAGGGGCCCACTGAAGCTTCTGTCGTTTGCATTAGAAACGTTTCAAACCGGGCGATGGTCCACAGATGCACAGTAGAGCAGGAGGGAGGGAGAAGGGAAACGCCCCCTCTGTGCTGGACTGTCCTCTTACCATCCGAACGTCAGGATGTAGGAAAGATCCGAGACAGAGTTCCCGTGGGGCTCACTGTAACCAGCGAGAAGGGAGCTTAGGATCGCGTCAACCTGGCTCTTTGAGGAAAAGGACACCGTTTCCCCATCACTGCAGAGCTTTCCAATTAATTTGGGACAACCACAGGGTGCACATCAGTTCCCACACGAGTGTGACTCCAGCCTTGGCAGCAGCAGCCTGGGCAGCTGGGAGCGGAGGGTGGAGAGGACCAGCCCTGCCCCCTCCTTTTGCCCTCTCTGCTGGCTGCGGCGCCTGCACCGGCGGGGCCTCGTCCCTGCCCCCGGGCCTGGATTGAATCAAGCCCCCCTGGGATGGCTGGGCCAGGACTCAGCCAGCTGGACCCAGGGCAGGTGCCTCAGCTGATCCGGTGCAGCGCTCCCATCCGGACCTGGGTGTCCTTGTTGGTGGGACATGTCCATGGACTAGATCCTCCCACTTGTGGATTCCCATCTCCCTCAGACGTCTGTGCTGCGGAGGAGTCTAAACCTAGAACTTTCCCTACGGCCTGAACCCCAGCACAGCAGTGGCCCCTTCCTGCTGGAACAAGTGCCCCGAGATGACGCCACCACGGCTGAGCCGCCCGCCTGCGCAGCCCTGTTCTCGGGGCTCCTGCTGGGAGCTCCTTGTGATTCCTCAGTCAGGGAGGGAGTTTCCCTCTGTCCTCTGCCACCTGCTTCCCATCCGTGTCCCCTCTTCTTTCTGTTCTGAAGATACCATCATCGGATTCTGGGCCACCCTGATCCAGGACGATCTCATCTTGAAAGCCTTATTACATCGGAAAACTCCTTTTCTCCAGTAGAATCGCATTCTGAGCTCCAGGTCTGGGGGTGGGGGGCGATTCTTGGCCTACCACAGTGCCCCTTCCATCTCTGAGCTTTTCAGCTCAGGTCTCCTCTGTGAGCAGCCGAAGCCCCCAGGACTCTGTTCCCTGCTCCCAGGGCCAATGAGCTGGTCCGCACTGACCACAGCCTACCCCTGGCCGCCCAGCCCCATGCCGTTCAGCCAGCGGCTTTGCAGTGGCCACAGAGAAGCTGGCTGTGCCACCGCTGGTTGAAATCACTCGAAGACCCCGCGCCCCTCTGCTGGCAAGACCCCCATCTCTCCATCGCACAGGGCGGGCCCGCTGGGCTTGGCCCCATTGACGGCCCCATGATCCTCCCGGTGCCCTGCGTCCTGGAGGGCCAGGTGCCGGCAGGTGCTCAGAGGCCTCCTGCCCGGAAACGTCTCTTCCCGGCCTGGGAAGCTGCTCCCGAAGGTATGCGCACACCTCCCGTGAGTCCTCAGCCCAGCTCAAGGCAGCTCAGCAAACGCCGCCTCCCAGCTTCAGCCTCGCCCTCCTGCCAAGCGGGGTCCAGCCTGGCCTCTGGGCACCCACGGCACTGCTTACAGGGGGTGGGTGGGGGTTACTACCAGAGATGCCTTCCCATCCCCCTCTGCATCCCCCAGAGCAGCCCCCTGGCACAGAGGAGGTGCTGGGCCGTGGCGGGCGAGGGAATGAGTGGGTGGCTGGGGGAGGGGGTGGGCTCTCACCTGCTTGGGCCGTAAATCTGGCGGGCGCCCCTTTCCATCACTCCCTCCTCTGACAGGGGCACCCAGGGACCGCATCCTCCCTGACTGCCGAGTGCTAAAACCCTCCCTAGAGGTTCCTTGCAAAATGATGGAGCTGGGGCAGCAGCCTTGCCCGGACTTGGCGATAAATCCTCCCTTCCAACTGCAGACCACGTCTGCTGTATTTCATAATTGGTGAGATGGAGAGCCCCAATTTTCCAAGATGTTCAGGGATAACTCAGCTTTAAAGACCACGTCCTAACAAGTGGAATGGGCCGATTATTCCAGGGGATCCTCCGAGGATCGTTGCTGCCCGATGTAGGGAAATGGGCTTGAATTACGGCTCCAGGTTTGCTGAGAGAGGCGCGCCGCCCGTCTCCAGAAGAGACATGGATGCCCGTTTGTTAAACATGTTTTTGAGGTTTTATTTCCAGAGAAGGATTTGTTTCCTGTAATGTATCCTCTGAAGGGCTTACGGTGCAGAGCCAAACGCAGCTCCTCCTCTGAGTCCCTGGGGTGGGGGGCGTCAGGGGAGTCGCACCACGGGGGGTAGGCCTCGGGGGTGGGGGCTGCCTGGGACAGGTCGGAGGAGAGGCTCGAGGGGAGGTGCCTGTCCCAGGTGCTTCCCCGGCTTTTGGGCTTCAGACACCTTTTCTGCTCACTTAGCTGTGGGGACGGGTGTTCTCTGTCTCCATGGAGTCCTGGGGGGGGGGTCACGATGTTCACGAGGGCAGAGAAGAGCTGGTAGTATCAGGAACATGAGACCCTCGGGGCCTCTAGAATTGTCTAGTGTTGTCTCGCTTTCGGTGGAGATGAGCAGGCCAAGAGGCTCTCTGAGAGGACAGTGCGCTTTAGTGGCACAGCCCGGCTTCCTTCCCGCTCCGGTGGGCCCTCCTTGCCTTGCCGTCCGAGCCCTGTGTTTGAGGTTTGCTGAAATGCTTGGTGAGGCCAGTTTGCTGTTGGGGAGTGGCCTGAGTGGCTCCACTGTGGACGATGTGAAGGGCACTGTGAGGGTGAAGGCCGTGCTTGAGTGAGCCATACCTGAGGGTGTCAGCTCTCAAAGATGCTGTGCTGAGGAAAGAAGCTCCGAGGAGGCAGGCAGGGCCAGGCCTGTGTGCATGAGTGGGTCCTCACTTGGGTCCCCGTAGACAGAGATGCCTCTAGACCCACCCTCTAAGGGGCCTCATAGCTCCCAGTGTTTTATTACACCTCTGCCAAACATGGAACTCTGGCTAACTCTGAGACCCTTTTGGGGAGCAACTCAGAAGGAGCTTGGCTGGCACATAGGGTTAATGTCAGAACTGATGGCCAGATCCTGGCCACATTGACATCAAAGACCATCACAGAGGCTGCTCAGTGGAGGCCCCTTGAGGCTGGCTCTTGGGACTTGCCGAGCTCCTTTGGGGAAGGTCTAGAGGGCGTCCACAGCTGCCGGGATGCTGGTCTTGAATTTGTCCTGCACCATCTGTGGGGCCAGCCCCTCCAGCCACCTCATATTCCCTGCAAGAATCCCTGCTTCCTGACCAGCAGTTAGCACTGAAACAGACCTGAATCTTATGGCCTCCGAAGACCCTGGGCAACCTCGTCACTGGTTTTCTGCTGAGATGAGCAGCCCAGGGGCTCTTTCAGTCTCTGCAGCTTTGCTTGGGCTGCTCCCCGCGAAGCCGGGCACCCCAGCCTTTCCTCAGGCTCACCTCCCCTCATGCTCCAGGGCTGCCCCAGCTCACTCTGCCGGCTGCTCCCCCCTGAAGCTGGGCACCCCAGCCTTTCCTCAGGCTCACCTCCCCTCGTGCTCCAACTCACTCTGCCGGAGGCTCAAGAGATGTTGTTGCTGTTGTTCAGTTGTGCCCGACTCTGCGACCCTGTGGAATGCAGCGTGCCAGGCTTCCCTGTCCTTGAGTCCTATCTCCCTGAGTTTGCTCTAATTCATGTCCATTGAGTCTGTGATGCCCTCCAACCATCTCATCCTCTGTCATCCCCTTCTCCTCCTGCCCTCAATCTTTCCCAGCTTCAAGGTCTTTCCCAGTGAGTCAGCTCTTGGACAGCAAGGAGACCCAACCAGTCCACCCTAAAGGAAATCAACCCTGAATATTCATTGGCAGGACTGATGCTGAAGCTGAAGGTCCAGTACTCTGGCCCCCTGATGGGAAGAGACAAGGAGGTGCCGGGTCCACGTGTTCACGGCCCCAGGCCTCACCACCGCAGCCTGAGAAGGCCGGGGTCTGCCCGGGATCACGCATCAGTTAGAGGCAGAGAGGAGGGCGAGCCCGCGTGGGGCGGGAAGAACCAGGACCTCAGAGATGCTCGCAACCTAGTTCCCAGAAACGGGTAATATTTCAGTACATGGAAAAGGGACTTTGCGTCTGTGACCGAGTTAAGGACCTTGGAATGTGAAGATGGTCTGGGCCAGAGGGCGGGCCCGTCACGAGGGAGGCAGGAGGCCAGCATCAGTCGAGGGGCCGTGTGATGGAGGCGGAGGTCAGGGAGGCGGAGAGGCCTGTGGATGATGCGCTGCTGGTGCTGAGGATGCGGGAAGGGGTGCCAGCCAAGGAGCTAGACGAGACAGGGAGGCTGCGTGTTCCCTGGAGACTCCGGGAAGAGCCAGACTCGGGTGACCTTGACTTCAGCGAGACTCGGGTCAGACTCAAGCTTCTAGAGCTTTAAGACCAAGTGTCAGTGGCTGAAGTCACCGAGCTGGTGGCCTTTGCTAGGGCAGCCCTGGAGGCCGGTGCTGGTCCCCTCACTGTGTCGCTCACGGCTGCCCTCTGGCGGCCGTGTCCTCTGTGCCCGCTCCCCAGCCTTCCCTGTTCCGTCCCCCCCCTGGGTGCTCGGCCTGCGCGGACTCTCCCTGCCCATCCTCCTGTCCAGTCCTCATGGTGAGAGCAGCCCTGTCTCCACTGTTCTGAAAAGCCAGGGGCCACCAGGGTCCCAGAGGCCGTGAGTCCAGGAGCACAAGTTTGAACTCTGGCCTGCCTGGGTGCTAGGCCCGAGGTACAGCCCGTGGAGGGAGGTGCAGGTGGGGTGGCTGAACAAGTAACCAGGGACCGGGGGGCTTCCCAAGACAGGCATTGGTTGCCTCCTAGCTCTGGGGCCGGAACCCACCTTCAAGGTGGCGGGGGCCACGCTCTCTCCAGAGGCTCTGAGGGAGGGCCCCTCCTTGTCCCCTGCAGGGCTGGGGGCTCTGGGGGAGGGCCCCTCCTCGTCCCCTGCAGGGCTGGGGGCTCTGAGGGAGGGCCCCTCCTCGTCCCCTGCAGGGCTGGGGGCTCTGGGGGAGGGCCCCTCCTCGTCCCCTGCAGGGCTGGGGACTCTGGGGGAGGGCCTCTCCTTGTTCCCTGCAGGGCTGGGGGCTGCGGGGGAGGGCCCCTCCTTGTCCCCTGCAGGGCTGGGGACTCTAGGGGAGGGCCTCTCCTTGTTCCCTGCAGGGCTGGGGGCTCTGGGGGAGGGCCCCTCCTCGTCCCCTGCAGGGCTGGGGGCTCTGGGGGAGGGCCCCTCCTCGTCCCCTGCAGGGCTGGGGGCTCCGGGTGCTCCTGGGCTGTGGCCGCACTGTCAGTCTCTGCCTCGGTCACCACGTGGCCGCCTCTTCCCACCCCGGGTGTCTCTTAGTCCCTCATAGGGACACCTGTCCTTGGTTTTAGGGCCCACTTGGAAACCCAGGACTTAATCATACTGCAGACTGACTTTCCACATAAGGTCACGTTCACAGGCCTGGGGACCAGGATGAGGACACGATTTATTTTAGGGGCCGCCGTTCCACCTACCTCAGATGGGGTGCTTCAGAAAGGGGTGAGGCTGGGGGCTTTGGACTCTGAGGCTCTCAGGACAGGGCCAGGTCCTGTCGGTATCTGGGGGCTCAGCTCCAGGAGCAGGGAGTCAGGATTTGGGGGCGATGCTCTGACCAGTGAGCACGGTAGGGATGGGGGCGAGTATTTCAGAGCTGCGTCTGCAGGCAGAGGAACGAGAGGAGCAAGTGTCCTTGGGGGTCACACAGACACGGCCCGCTCCGTACACACTGTGAGTGCTTGACCGCTCAGCCTGCTGAGCCTCTGTCGCTGAGTCTCCAGGCTGCAGTAGCCTTGCCCTCCCCTCCCCATTGCCCCGAGTTTGTGATGAGCTGATGGACTCAAGGCCCTAAAACAGCCAATGAACCACTCACGTGGCAGGTGCACACACACAGGTGTGCACACGGCTGTACACACAGTCACACACAAGGGAGCGGCACACACAGGTGTACATGCAGCATACATGTAGCTACACATGCAAGTGTACACATGCTGTGCATGCAGCCGTATATAAGACAGCTGCACATGCAGGTGTATACACGATGTACACACAGCCACTCTCAAGGCAACTGCACACACACCTGTCACAGGAGGTGCCCACACCCGCCCTGTTCCTTCCCTTTCTCATGTCTACTGCCATCTCACAGGGCTTCTGGGCATTATTCTCTCTGCCCGCTGCATGGTCACCCAGAGGAGAGGGCGGGCCCTCAGCCCTGCTGGTTTCAGCGCCCCCTCCAGCCACCACGTGGTGGGCACTATGGTCCAGAGGCTGTCCGAGTGAAGGGCTGCAGGCAGGGCTGCCGGGGGCAGGCTGGTGGGCAGGACCCGCCCAGGCCACGAGGGCGTCTGGGGTACAGGCTGAGGTGCTGTGGCTCTGAGGAGACGGGGGTCTGAGAGAAGCTTCCAGGGGCACCTGTGAGAGCACCAGGGCAGGGCAGGTGGCAGTGGGGCTGGGGCAGTGCTGTGGGACACCAGCTGCCCACTGCCTGCAGAAGCCCCATGGGGCTGTCCCCCTGGCTCCAACCCCATGACGGGGGAAGTCGCGGCTACAGAGGAGGGTCAGGAGGAGCCCACCGGGCCCAGCCCTCACAGTCCAGCAGGAACCTGTCTGCTGCTTCCTGTAACGGCCGCTGAGACCAGAGGGTTTGGCTGGACGGGCTTCCCCGCAGGTCCTAAGCCTCACTCACCGAGGGCGCTACCCTGGGAACCTGCTAGAAACGCAGACCCTCAGGCCCTACCCAGATAGGCTGCATCAGGAGCTCTGGGTCACGGCCTGAGGTCTGTTTCTCTGGGTGGGCTGTCATGTGCTCCAGCTTGAGACCCCCGCCCCAAGCTGCCTGTCACGGCTGGTGCTTGGAGGCCCCGTGGAAACTCAGCCGGCCTCCCTCGGACCCCTCGTCCGTGGGTTCCTCCAGCTCTGCAGGGAGCCCCGGCCGAGGCCTGGAAGCACTGCAGGGGTAAACAGCTTTATCTTGAAAGGCCATTCCGTGTCCAAGGCTCAGAGGTTAAAGCGTCTGCCTCCAATGCGGGAGATCCGGGTTCAATCCCTGGGTTGGGAAGATCCCCTGGAGAAGGAAATGGCAATCCACTCTAGCAAGTCCCCTGCAGGGCTGGGGGCTCTGGGGGAGGGCCCCTCCTCGTCCCCTGCAGGGCTGGGGGCTCTGGGGGAGGGCCCCTCCTCGTCCCCTGCAGGGCTGGGGGCTCTGGGGGAGGGCCCCTCCTCGTCCCCTGCAGGGCTGGGGGCTCCGGGTGCTCCTGGGCTGTGGCCGCACTGTCAGTCTCTGCCTCGGTCACCACGTGGCCGCCTCTTCCCACCCCGGGTGTCTCTTAGTCCCTCATAGGGACACCTGTCCTTGGTTTTAGGGCCCACTTGGAAACCCAGGACTTAATCATACTGCAGACTGACTTTCCACATAAGGTCACGTTCACAGGCCTGGGGACCAGGATGAGGACACGATTTATTTTAGGGGCCGCCGTTCCACCTACCTCAGATGGGGTGCTTCAGAAAGGGGTGAGGCTGGGGGCTTTGGACTCTGAGGCTCTCAGGACAGGGCCAGGTCCTGTCGGTATCTGGGGGCTCAGCTCTAGGAGCAGGGAGTCAGGATTTGGGGGCGATGCTCTGACCAGTGAGCACGGTAGGGATGGGGGCGAGTATTTCAGAGCTGCGTCTGCAGGCAGAGGAACGAGAGGAGCAAGTGTCCTTGGGGGTCACACAGACACGGCCCGCTCCGTACACACTGTGAGTGCTTGACCGCTCAGCCTGCTGAGCCTCTGTCGCTGAGTCTGCAGGCTGCAGTAGCCTTGCCCTCCCCTCCCCATTGCCCCGAGTTTGTGATGAGCTGATGGACTCAAGGCCCTAAAACAGCCAATGAACCACTCACGTGGCAGGTGCACACACACAGGTGTGCACACGGCTGTACACACAGTCACACACAAGGGAGCGGCACACACAGGTGTACATGCAGCATACATGTAGCTACACATGCAAGTGTACACATGCTGTGCATGCAGCCGTATATAAGACAGCTGCACATGCAGGTGTATACACGATGTACACACAGCCACTCTCAAGGCAACTGCACACACACCTGTCACAGGAGGTGCCCACACCCGCCCTGTTCCTTCCCTTTCTCATGTCTACTGCCACCTCACAGGGCTTCTGGGCATTATTCTCTCTGCCCGCTGCATGGTCACCCAGAGGAGAGGGCGGGCCCTCAGCCCTGCTGGTTTCAGCGCCCCCTCCAGCCACCACGTGGTGGGCACTATGGTCCAGAGGCTGTCCGAGTGAAGGGCTGCAGGCAGGGCTGCCGGGGGCAGGCGTGGTGGGCAGGACCCGCCCAGGCCACGAGGGCGTCTGGGGTACAGGCTGAGGTGCTGTGGCTCTGAGGAGACGGGGGTCTGAGAGAAGCTTCCAGGGGCACCTGTGAGAGCACCAGGGCAGGGCAGGTGGCAGTGGGGCTGGGGCAGTGCTGTGGGACACCAGCTGCCCACTGCCTGCAGAAGCCCCATGGGGCTGTCCCCCTGGCTCCAACCCCATGACGGGGGAAGTCGCGGCTACAGAGGAGGGTCAGGAGGAGCCCACCGGGCCCAGCCCTCACAGTCCAGCAGGAACCTGTCTGCTGCTTCCTGTAACGGCCGCTGAGACCAGAGGGTTTGGCTGGACGGGCTTCCCCGCAGGTCCTAAGCCTCACTCACCGAGGGCGCTACCCTGGGAACCTGCTAGAAACGCAGACCCTCAGGCCCTACCCAGATAGGCTGCATCAGGAGCTCTGGGTCACGGCCTGAAGTCTGTTTCTCTGGGTGGGCTGTCATGTGCTCCAGCTTGAGACCCCCGCCCCAAGCTGCCTGTCACGGCTGGTGCTTGGAGGCCCCGTGGAAACTCAGCCGGCCTCCCTCGGACCCCTCGTCCGTGGGTTCCTCCAGCTCTGCAGGGAGCCCCGGCCGAGGCCTGGAAGCACTGCAGGGGTAAACAGCTTTATCTTGAAAGGCCATTCCGTGTCCAAGGCTCAGAGGTTAAAGCGTCTGCCTCCAATGCGGGAGATCCGGGTTCAATCCCTGGGTTGGGAAGATCCCCTGGAGAAGGAAATGGCAATCCACTCTAGCACTCTTGCCTGGAGAATCCCATGGACGGAGAAGCCTAGTAGGTTACAGTCCACGGGGTCGCAAAGAGTCGGACACAACTGAGCAACTTCACCTTCACCTTCATGTCCAAGCCAGGAGGGCTTCTCACACACTCTACTCTGAAAAATAAGAGCTTTGCACGTCAACTGGAGAAAAGATTTGTTCAAAAATGTGAAAAAGGAAAGAGCAGGTGAGAGCGCTTACTCACTGGCCACCATGCAGAGTCCTTCACTGAGGTCCACGTGCGTGCAGTGTAGACGCAGGTGGATCCCACGGCTGTCCTCCCCTGAGGACCTGAGTTCAGGACCTGATCCCACCCACGCCCGTGCACCCCGGCCTGCCTCCTTGGAGTGCCTCTGCGGGTGAAGCTTCTTTAGAGTGAGGGCGCCTTCAGGCATGGCTCGCTCAGGCACGGCTACCACTCTGTTCTGCCCAGGGCCCTTCCCATTGCTAGCTGACTGCCCCGTTCACAGTGGAAGCCACTCAGGGCCACTGTCTACCTGCCGACAAGCCTTGCTAAGAGTCTTCACAAGATCTCGAACCAGTGTCCAAACTGGATTCACCAGAACTCTGTATTTCCGTTTGTCTTCCTGTTGAGAAATTAAGAGAGCGGGCCACCCTCGGCCTGGCTGGGTGCAGTCCAATGGGAAGGAGCGGGCCATGCCCTCGGGAGGGCCAGTGCTGCCTGGCACCTCTCGGTGCCCACTGCTCTCTGTGCCCCTGTACCCGGGTTCCTGGGTCTACCGCGCCCAGGAGCCTGGTGGCCAATGCCCGAGGCCATGGCTTTGGTGCCAGATGGGAAGCCTTGTACCTGGGGGCCACAGGGGAGCAGCCGGCGGGGTGGGGACGAGGGAGGGTGGGCAGGAGGCGCGGCCACTTCTTGGCAGACGTGAAGTGTGCCACAGCCCGGGCAGGACAGTCTGAGGCTCCTCTGATAGTCCTGGGGACACTGGGTCCAGCCAGCGCCCATGTCTATGAAGGTCCCTCATGCCTGTAGTGGCGGGCCCTGGGGTCCCCGGTGTGATGGCAGGAGCGTGGTGCTGGAGGAAGGGGACAGGTGGAGCTGGCTTCAAACCTCCACTCTGCTAGTTAACTGTCTGCGTGGCCTTGGATGGTTATTCACCTTTCCCAAGCCTCAGTGTTCTCATCTGTAGAATGAGACCCAAACTACTTTATTTGTTTACTTGGCTGTCTGCAGATACCTTTATTTTGGGGCACTCTTCAAAAGCAGATCCTTTCTATGCATTAACTATTTTCTTTTTAAAGCCAAGAACAAAGAGGCTTATTTACTTAAGTTGTTATCCTGACATTGTAATTAATGTACACTGGATTTCATTTTTTTTCCAGGCCTGGACCCACTTCCCATACTCTTTTTATTGACTTTTGTTTAATACTGGAGTCAAGTTGACTAGCCTGCTGGGGTAGTTTCAGGTGTACAGCAGTTCAGTTGTGCACATGCATGCAGACTCCAGGCCAGAGCTCAGGAGGTGCAGACAGCTCGTGCATGGAGGGCTGTGGGGCTCGAGGTGGCCCCTCACCTCCACGGTCTGGCCATAGGCTCCCCGTTTAGCCAGCAGGTCAGAGGTGTGGGCACCCCCGAGCCACAGGCTTGGGTGTCTGGTGCTCGCCCCCTGACTCCTGGGCCTGGAGGGGACAGCCTGCCCCCAGCCCCCACCCCGGCCCCCACCCCCGGCCGCCGAGCTCTGGGAGGCTCTCTGTTCATACACTTGGAGACGGATTGGCCTCAAAGCCAGAGCACAAGAACAAATGAATATTTGTTGCAGAAACTCTTGCGATGTCAAGTTTTACTGTGAGTGCCTTTGGTGAATGGCGGGACGATAAATCTTGTCTGTGTTCAGATTCTCTGGCTCCGAGCCCTGGCCTCTGACTGCCAGTTATTCTGGTGTGTGGCTCTGCCACTCAGATGCTGCCTCTCTCCGCAGCAGGAGACCTCCCTGTTCCCTCCTCCCGGTTCCTGCCTTCCTTTGTGTCCCCTGCGCATCCCTGAGTGGGAGCGAGGCCGCCTTTAGGTGAAACAGCAGCCAGGCAGGCAGCTTGCTTCAGGAGGCGACCTCCTGGTGTGTCCTCAGGGCGATGGGCCCCGTGATGCCTCGCGTCATCCTGTCCAAGGTCCTCCTGGAAGTGCTGCCCGCTTCTCTTCTCCCAGGGATTCCCAGCCCCCTCTTCATCCAGTTGCCCTGAGTCCCCGGGCAAACCCTGAGGGTGAGGGGCTGGGCAGAGCTCCTGGATGGGGCTCTGGAGCTCACGGCCTGACTCTGCTCAGAGTTTTCCCGCTGCGCGCCTTCAATTTGCTCTAGGAGGACTTGTTGAGAACCTGTGGATCTCTCTCCCTTTAGGTCCTGAAGATATCCTGCTATATTTTCCTTTTAAAGCTTCTGCAGGTTCCTTTCGCTGCAGAGGCCACTCGTCCAGCAGAAGCGGACATGGTGTGTGCTGTGCGAGGCAGGGCTTGCGGGAGCAGCCGCTCCTGGGGTTGCTGACGGCACACGTTGCCCAGTGCACACGTCTCTGAGCTGCCCACCTTGGATTTCGGGTCAGCTTTCCATGTGATGAGGCGAGTGCAGCCCGGCGGGCTTGGTCATGGAGGAAAACACTGCCCACGAGGGGACGCTGGCTTCTGGAAATGTGCCCTGTAGATCTTCATCAGCTGTAGAGACTGTTTATGCTGGGATTTCAACATGGCGAGTCTGCGGACCTGAAAGGCCCTTAACGTTGAAGTGAAGTTGCTCAGTCATGTCTGACTCTTTGCGACCCCAAGGACTGTAACCTATCAGGCTCCTCCGACCATGGGATTTTCCAGGCAAGCATACTGGAGTGGGTTGCCATTTCCTTCTCCAGGGGATCTTTCTGACCCAGGGATCGAACCTGGGTCTCCTGCATTGTAGGCAGACTCTCTACCATCTGAGCCACCAGGGAAGCCCAGAAAGGCGTTAAAGGCCTCTGCTGCTGCTGCTGCTGAGTTGCCTCAGTCGTGTCCAACCCCACAGATGGCAGCCCACCAGGCTCCACCATCCCTGAGATTCTCCAGGCAAGAACACTGGAGTGGGTTGCCATTTCCTTCTCCAATGCATGAAAGTGAAAAGTGAAAGTGAAGTCGCTCAGTCGTGTCTGGTTCAGCGACCCCATGGACTGCAGCCCACCAGGCTCCTCCATCCATGGGAGTTTCCAGGCAAGAGTACTGGAGTGGGGTGCCATTGCCTTCTTTACGAGGAGATTATTGGCAACTTGGAGGTTCCTCTTTGAAAAGCGGCAACGCCATCTGCCACCGTCGCCGCCAGCTCGGTGCGTCCCCAGCCAGGAAGCGGGAGGCGGCATTCCTGCTCAGCACGCGCAGTGCAGCCTGGCTGGCTGCAGCGCTAGCTGGGAATGTGTCTATTGTCTGAACTTATAAAAACATTCAGTTCCTGCCCCACACTCTTCAGGACTGTGTCTGGGCTCGGATTTTGTTTTATATTTTGTGCATGAACGCTCAATGCAGCAACATTTACAGAATAATTCATTTGCTCCCTACTGATCTGTGCTTTGCCTTGCTGTGCACTGGGCTGATATCGATTGGATGTTGGGTGTTGTACATGGAAAACTGTAAAATTAGTTTTAAGCCTGGGGTCCTTATCATCTTCTTCTGGAAAAGATGTCCTAAGCTACTGGCTGGAACGGGGGTCCTTGGAGCCCAGGGTCCTTCCTGCCTCCTCCTCGGAGACTGTGGCTGGGAGCTGGGCTCTCGCCCCTGGACGGCTCGGCTCGTTATTGCTCCCAAGCATTGGGAGGACGGGTCCCCGCACCTCTGTTAATTTCAGGTGTTCTTTGACGCGTGAGTCTCTCTGTCTGCAGGGTGTCCTGCCCCCCTGACCTATTTTCTGTCCCTGTGTGAGCATCACTCTGCTCTGGGGTGGGATAAAGCCGTCCCTTGTTTTCTACTTCAGGATGTCCTCAGCCGATTCTGAGCCTTTCTGCTGCAGATGGACTCTAAGGGGAGCACTTACCAGGTTCCCTGAAGCACTCCGTTGGAGTTGGATCATCGTTGTGATAAAAGCCTTGGCTGTGGAGACGTGACCTCTTCCTGATGTTGACCCTTCCCCTGCAGGAACACAGAGCTCTTTCCAGCTTAATCACGGTGTCTTATGCATCCTGATAATATGTTTAAGAAAAGAATAGATTTCATTTTTAAAAACAGTTCTAGCTTTACAGAAACATGGAGTGTTTCCATATATCTCTCCCCCATCATCCCTATTTCTGTAATCTCGTGTGAGTGTGGTGCACTTGTTACCACTGATGAACCCATAGGTAGTTGTAAAGAGTATTTAGTTGGCTTCCCTGGGTCTTAGTTGAAGCATGTAGGGTCTTTTAAGTTGGGGCATGTGGGATCTGGGGCTTCTCTGGCGGTCCAGAGGCTACGACTCTGCACTCCCATGCAGTGGGTTTTGATCCACTGTCAGGGAACTGGACAAACTAGATGGGTTCACACTGATACAACCCCTGGCAACTGTGGTCCCTCCCCCCGCCTTTTTTTTTTTTAACTGCGTAGGCCTGTCTCTATCAGAAAGTCCGATAGTTGGAATCATACAGTATGCAGGATTTTCAGACTGGCTTCTTTCTTGCTACCAATTGCTACCAATTTCTTGATTTTGCTACCAATTCTAGTACAGCGTTAAATAGGAGGTTGAGAGGAAAAATGCTCGCCTGGGTCCTGATCTGAGGGGGTAAGCATCCAGTTTCTCAATATTAGTATGATATTAGCTGTAAGCTTTCTTTTGCAGAGATATACTTCATCAAATTGAGGAGATTTCCTCCTGTTCTTAGTGTGCTGAGAGTTTTTATTGTGAATGGAGGTTGAGTTTTGGCAGAAGAGTTTTCTCTGTTTATCAGTATGATCACGATCCCAGCAGTGACGCAGTGACTTATCGCTGTATGTCTGAAGGAATGGCACTCGCCTGTGCGTGCAATTGGTTTTACTCAGTGCGGACTTCGCTTTGCTATGTTTTGTTGGGGGTTTTCGTGTCTTTGTTCACAGCGCACATTGGCCTGCGGTTGTCCTTTCCTGTGATGTCTTATCTGGTCTTAGCCTAGCTGCAATGGTAACCTCATGCCTTAATTAGAAAAGCTTCCTTCCGCTTCTGTTTTCCGGAAGAACTTGGAGAGAGCCTGTATCATTTCTTGCTTATATGTTTGATAGAAGTCACCAGTGAAACAAGCTGGCTTTACTGCTCTCTTTTTTGGAATGTTATTAATTATTGATTCATTTTATTATAATGGGTTCAGATTGTCTATTTCCTCTCGTGTGAGTTTTGGTGTTTTTTATCCTTCAAGGAACTGGTATATTTCCTCTATGTTGCTAAGTTTGTGGGCATAGATCTGCTTGTAATGTTCCTTTATTATCTTTTTATGTTTCTGGGGTCAATGGTGATGCCTCTTCTTTCATAGCTGATATTAGTGGTTCGTGTCTTTTTTCTTCGACAGCTTTGCTAGATCATTTTAGATAGGTTCCCTATTTCCTCTTCATTTGTTAGGTAGTCATGTAATTCTATGTCTTGCTCCTTCATCTAGAACATATATTTTTGTCACTCCATTTTTTTTTTTTTTTGGTGTGACTGTGTTCCTGTCTTACTAGTTGTTTGGCCTGAGGTTTCTAGCCATGCAAGTTGCGGGCAGTTGGGTAGGGCCGGGTCTTGGTGGAGAGACAGGGACCTCTGGATACTTCACTCCAATTCATATCCCTCGGGTCCTGGGGTTCTCTCTTACTATAGCAGCGCAGACACAGCGCTCTAACCCTAGAGACTCAGACTTGATCTCTGGCCTATGGACCGGGATCCTGCAAGCCTTGGGATATGGGGAAAAAGGGAAAAAAAGGGAGGAAAAAAAAAAGAAAAATAAAGAGACAAGGAAAAAAAAAGGCAGAAAGAGAACCAAGAACAAAAAGCAACAACCCCTGGCTGCCCGGGGCTCCCCATCCACCTGTCTGCTGCTGTCTGCCCCCACTAACCCCTGGTAAGCCTTCTAGCAGGGAGGCACGGACCCCGTGTCTCCCCTCACCACCCTCTTGGCTAGATCATTTTAATCATCTTTTCAAGAACCAATATTTGATTTCATTGATTTTTTTCTATTTGTTTCCTATTTCCAATTTCAGTGATACCTGCTCTAAATTTTATTTATTTTTTCCCCTTGCTTGAGGTTATTTCTTCTTGCTTTAGGCTTACGCTGCTTTTCATTCTTTAATTTCCTCAGGTGGAAGCTTAGACTATTCATTTAAAACTGTCTTTCTTTTCTAATACTTATCAACACCATAAATTTCCCTCTAAACTCTGTGATCCCATGGACTGAAGCATGCTGGGCCTCCCTGTCCATCACCAGCTCCTGGAGCTGGCTCAAACTCATGTCCATTGAGTCAGTGATGCCATCCAGCCATCTCATCCTCTGTCGTTCCCTCCTCCTGCTGCCTTCAATCTTTCCCAGCATCAGGGTCTTTGCCAGTGAGTCAGTTCTTCGCATCAGGTGGCCAAGGGGTTGGAGCTTCAGCTTCAGCATCAGTCCTTCCGGTGAGTATTCAGTCCTTCCAATCCTTTAGGATGGACTTGTTTGAACTCCTTGTAGTCTAAGGGAATCTCAAGAGTCTTCTCCAACACTACAGTCCAAAAACTATTTTCATTGAGTTCAATATATTTTAAAATGTTTCTTGAGACTTCTTGAGGAAGACTCAAATGAAATATAAACTTTATTCAATTTATTTTGAGATGGTTCAGCTTTCTCTTATTGATTTCTAATTGGAGGCCACTGTGGTCTGAGAGAATCCTTTATATGATTTCTATTCTTTCAAGTTTCTTAAAGTGTGGTTTATGGGCCAGCATGGGCTCTCTCTTGGTGACTGTTCATGTGAGATTGAACAGAATGTGTCTCTGCTGTGCTGGATGACCTATTTTATCAATGCCAATTAGACCCAGTTGATTGCTGGAGCTATTCAATTCAACCATAGACTTACTGATTTTCTGCCGGGCGCATCTGCCCTTTACTGATAGAGGGATGAAGAAGTTCTCCAGAGTCTTTGTTTGTCTGAAAAAGGCTTTATTTTCCCTTCACTTCTGAAAGATGATTTCTCTGCCTGGGATTCTAGGTTGTTTTTTCTTTCAACACTGTAAACATTTCGTTCCACTCTCCTTTTGCTTGCCTGGTGACATGTTTGATATAATTCACGGTTCATGTTTTTCTAAAGGTAAAGTGTGCTTATTTTCTGACTTACTTCAAAATTCTCTCACTGTTTTTTTATTTTACATAAGATGTGCTATTTATTCTGCTTGGTGTTCTCTGAGATTCCTGGATCTGTAGTTTGATGTCTGTTATTAACTTTGGAAAACTCGCAGCCTTTTTTATTTCAGATGTTTACTCTGCTTCTTTCTCTCGTCTCCTTTTGACGCTCCGTCCCACGTACCTCGTAACTGCGTGTGCCCCCCTGCCTCCTGGATGCTCTGTCTCACTCTTTCTCCCCCTTGCATTTCGGGTTGCGGGCACTGTGCTGCTGCGTGTCTCCGGCTCTCGGGCTCTTGGCTCAGCTGGGTTTGGTCTGCCGATGATGCGCCGTTCATTTCTGGCGCGGTGCGTGTGGTCTCCAGCGCTTCCTCTTGTTCATTCTCAGAGTCCCCCTTGCTGTGCTTAGGGCACCCGTATGATCTGCCTCTGTTCTGCTTTTTCCATGAAAGCCTTTACCTTAATAACTAAATACATCACTTCTTAACCACAGTCATTTTAAATTATTGATCTAATTATTCCAGAATCCCTGTCGCATATGAGTCTTGTTTTGAGTTTCTTCTTGTCTCTTGGTGTGACTTTTTGTTGTCTGTGTTGTTCAGAGCCAGGCATAAAACATCAGGTAAGAAGTGTTGAGAGAAACTGACTTCGGTGTGAAGTTTTATGTTAAACAGGCTCTTCCAAGAAAAACATAATAATAAATAAGAGAAGGGAATGCTTTCCAATTTATTTAGAGGCCAGTATTGCCCTGACACCAAAACAGACAGAAAAAAAACCATGGTTTTCAAAAGAAAAATAAACTATGTTCCAAATATAGACACAGAAATTCTAACAAATACTAGGAATCCAAATTTAGCAACATATAAAAGTACAGAACACGGCCAAATGGGATTTGTCCCAAGAGTGAAAGGTTGGTTAAACACCTGAAAAGCAAATAATATAATATGTTATGTCAGTAGAATAAAAGATGAAGAGCAAAAACCACGTGATCATCTCAATAGACACAAGAAAAGCCTTTGACAATATTCAGCACTGTGCATAATTAAACAGAAAACCTCAAGAAACTAGGATAAGAAGAGGAATTCCTTGACCTGATAAAGGACTTTATGGGAAAGCCACAGCTGACATCACAGTTAACAAAGATGGAATGCTTTCCTTCCAAGTTCAGGAACAAGATAAGGTGTTGTCTTCAATATTGTCCTGAAAGTTATTGGTAGAACATATAAATTAAAGACATCCAGATAGGAAAAAAGAATTCAAACTGGTTCTATTTGCAGATGATAAAAACTTGTGCACAGAATACCAGAAAGAGTCCCCCCAACCATTAAATGAATAAATATGTTCACCAAGATTCAGGATGCAAACTCAATACATAGAATCCATTTTATTTCTACACTCTTGCAAAGAACAGTTTAAAAATAAAACTAAGAAATTCCAGTTAGAATAGCATTAAAATAATAAAATACCTTAAAATAATTTTAACCAGTAAACACAAAATGCATATGTGAAAAATTACAAAACACTGTTGATAAGTAAGACTGAATAACTAGAAAGAAACCCCATGAGCATGGTTTGGAAGTATTAATATTGTGAAGATGACCATACTCCCCAAATAGATATGAATGTTCCACACAGTCCCCCTAAGAGTCTCTACTGCCTCTACTGAGCTAAGAGAAGCTGATTCTGAAACTCACACATAAAGTCAAGGGTCCAGAAGAGCCAAAACCATCTTGAAAACGAGTAACAAAGTTGGAAGACTCACTTTCCACAATTTCGAAGCTTAACTGCATTCCTACCATAATTAAGACCGTGTGGTACTGGCATAAGGATAGACAGGAAGGTCTGTGGGATAGATTTGAGAATCCAGAAATAAAACCATGTGTCTATGTTTGATTTCTGAAGAGTGCCAAGACAGCTCAAAGGGGAGAAGAATACCTTTTTCAACAACTGGTGTTGAGACTACTAGATTTCCACACATGGAAGAACGAAGCTCCTTCCTCACCTCACAACACAGATAAAAATCAAGTCAACATGTAAAACAGATAAAAATTAGCTCCTAACTATAAGAGCTAAAACTGTGAAACTGTAAGAGCTATAACTATGAAAAAAATGTGGATGTAAAGCTTTATGACCTTGGACTAGAAAAATCAGTGGTTTCTTAGCTACTACATCAAGGCACAAGCGAAAAAATAAAAGCAGATGAGTTGGGCTTCATCAAAATCAAAAATTTTCATTCCGCGTGGAACCTGACTGAGAAAGGGGAAAGACGATTTGCAGAATGAAAGGATATATTTGCAAACCATAGAAGGGACTTGTGTCTAGTGCAGAGGAAGAACTTTTAAACTCAGTTGTAAAAAGATTAATAGCCCAATTAAAAATGGGCAAGGATTTGAATAAACCTTTCTCCAAAGAAGATAAACAAATGGCCAATAAGTGCATAGAAAGCTGCTCAACATCATTAGTCATCGGAAAAATGCCCGTCAAAATCGCAACGAGTTACCACCTCAAACCCATTAGGACAGTATAATAACGAAGGATAGGTGATGACAAATGCTGGGATGATGTAGAGAAACTGGAGTCCTCGGCTCCACTGGTAGAATCTCAAAACGGAGCAGCTTCCTCAGTAAACTGGCTGTCGGTGCTGGGGACTAGATGTCTGTGCCACCTCTCCATTCGTACCTCGAAGCTCTAACCCAGAGTCGAGGGTGTCTGGAGGTGAGGCTTTGGGAAGTGATGAGGTCATGAGGGTGGGGTCCTCACGACAGGATGAGCACCCTTGTAAGAGAAGACGGGAGACACAGGATGACTCTCTCCACCTCTGAGGACACAGGGAGAGGGTGTGGACCAGAACCCCACCCTGATGTGGCTTCCCGGCCTGCAGAGCAACGGCTGCTCAGGCCTCCAGTCCGTGGTCTTTGTCTAAAGCAGCCTGAGCTAAGAGAGGGCTTCTCCAGTAGCTCAGTGGTAAGGAAGCCACCTGCAGTGTGGGAGTCTCAGGTTTGATCCCTGGGTTGGGAAGATCCCTTGGAGAAGGAAATGGCAACACACTCCAGCATTTCCTGGAGCATTCCATGGAGACAAGAGCCTGGTGGGCTACAGAAGAGGCATTTTCTGAGAGGTGAAATAGAATTGCCAGATGACCCAACAGTTATACTCCTCAGTTCATTCCTGAGAGCAGGGAAGACAAGTGTCCACACGGCAGTTTGTACCCAAAAGCTGAGAGCAGCATTATTCCTAAGGGCCCCAAAGTGGAAACGGCTCAGTGTTCACTAGCTGATGAACGAACAGATAGAAAGTACTGTGTGCAGAGAATGGAATACTGTTTGGCAATAGAATGAAATGACATGCTAACATACCACAGCATGGAGAACATTGAAAACCCAGTGCTCGGTGAAAGAAGCTACATGCAAATGACCACATGTTGTATAACTCTTCCTCCAGTGAAATGTCCCAGACAGGCAACTCTTTAGAGAAAGAAAGTAAGTCAAGACCCTTGCTCCTTGGAAGAAAAAGTTTGACAAACCTAGACAACGTATTACAAAGCAGAGACATCACTTTGCTGACCGAGGTCCATCTAGTCAAAGCTATGGTTTTCCCAATAGTCATGTATGGATGTAAGAGCTGGACTGTAAAGAAAGCTGAGTGCTGAAGAATCGATGCTTTTGAACTGTGTATTGGAGAAGACTCTTGAGAGTCCCTTGGACTGCAAGGAGATCCAACCAGTCCATCCGGAAGGGAATCAACCTTGAATATTCATTAGAAGGACTGATGCCGAAGCTGAAGCTCCAGGTGGCTGAAGCCACCTGATGTGAAGAGCCGCTCACTGGAGAAGACCTTGATGCTGGGGAAGACTGAAGGCAAAAGGGCAAGGGGGCGACAGAGAGTGAGATGGCCGGATGGCATCGCTTACTCCGTGGACATGAGTTTGAGCGCGCTCTGGGAGACAGTGGAGGACAGGGAGGCCTGGCGTGCCGCG
Organism: Madoqua kirkii; assembly: GCA_006408675.1. Classification (NCBI taxonomy): domain Eukaryota; kingdom Metazoa; phylum Chordata; class Mammalia; order Artiodactyla; family Bovidae; genus Madoqua; species Madoqua kirkii. The sequence continues at coordinate 59,960 of SJYC01137185.1, forward strand.
GTCGTGGGGTTGCACAGCTGGACACGACTTAGTGAGCGAGCAACAAGGACAGGAGTGGAGGGCAGAAGCTGGGGTGATGGGAGTGATCCTGGTGGGTTCGGGCTTTCTACTTGTTCTGATGAAGTGTTCTCAGTGAATATACGCTTTCTGAGTTGTCTCAACAAATCTGTTTGATGAAACATGAAATGACATAGTTCCTAAATTCTGAAGGTTTTTGTCCCTTCCTTCATAATGCGATGGCTTTCCCTAGCAGCTCAGTTGGTAAAGGCTCTGCCTGCAGTGCAGGGGTCCCAGGTTTGATCCCTGGATTGGGACGATCTCCTGTAGAAGGAAATGGCAACCCCCTCCAATATTCTTGCCTGGAGAATTCTATGGACAGAGGAGCCTGGCGGACTACAGTCCATGGGTTTCCCTTGTGGCTCAGCTGGTAAAGAATCTGCCTGCAATGCCGGAGTCCTGGGTTCAATCCCGGGGTTGGGAAGGTCCCCTGGAGAAGGGAAAGGCTGCCCACACCAGTATTCTGGCCTGGAGAATTCCATGGACTGTATAATCCATGGGCTCACAGAGAGTCGGACACGACTGAGTGACTTTTGCTTTCTTTCACTCTCACAGTGTGATGTTCGTATTTGATCATCTTCCTTTGTTTTGGTTTGTTTTTTCTTTTTCCTGCTGGTGGACATGTCCAGTGTAAGATAGGAGAGAAGCGGTGAAAAAGCTTCCTTTTCTGGCTCTGCCTCTAGTAGAGACCCCCACAGCTTGCAGTAGGTTTTCTGAAAGTCTGGGTCACCCTGAAAAAGTCACCTTCTCCTCTCTGCTCAGCGTTCGTGTCCTGAGTGGGCATTGAATTTTATCAGACGCTGTTTTGGGCATCTATTTAGGTTATGGTATTTGTTCCTGTGTATTCTGTTATTTTTGGGGTATCACAGTAATAGCTTTTCTGATGTTGAGCTGTTTCAGAATTCCCATGAAATACTTGGTGATGATATACAGTGCTTCATACAAATTGCTGGTATCTTTTTGCATTTCTGTGTAAGACGGCTTTATAATTTTCTCTTTTTATACTGTCTTTTCCAGTTTTGGTGTCTGAGTTGGGTGTATTTCCTTATTTTTTTTTAAATAAAAATTTACATGTAGTAAAATTAAATTTTATCACACAGAGCAATGCATTTTGACAAACAGCCATGTATACACGGCGATGAAGGCTCAGAGGCTTGCGGTAGATCCCGGGCGCCCCCCCTGCTGCTCTTCCGTGAGCATCTTTCTCCCTGCCCCCCAGTCCTGGCCGCATCACCTCTGTTCTCCATCCTTAAACATGGCTTTTTCCGAATGTCACTGAAATGGAACGCTGCACGTAGCCTTGTGGTCAGACCCCTGCTACTTAACAGAATGTGGTCCTGTCGCCCGTTTGCTGCTGCGAGTTGAGAGCTGCTTATTTTCTGTCCCTGGGTGTACTTCTTTGTACAAATGTAGTCCATGTCTCCACTGAAATGGCTTCACAAGTTTGGTGCAGGTTTCTGGATCTTGGCCACGTTAACCCAGTTGTCTGTGTCTGTCTACTTGTTGAGGACATTCGGGTTGTCTCCAGCTTTGTTCAGTTACTGAGTCGTGTCTGACTCTTTGTGACCCCGTGAAGTGCAGCACGCCTGGCTCCTCTGTCCTCCACGATCTCCCAGAGCTCGCTCAGCTCATGTCCAGTGACTGAGAGATGCCATCCAACCCTCTCACCCTCTGTCGCCCTCTCCTCCTTTTGCCTCAGTCTTTCCCAACATCACTGTCTTTTCCAGTGAGTTGGCTCTCGGCGTACTGGGGCTTCAGTTTCCAGCTTGGGCCTGCCATAAATTCTTACGTTCATATTTTTGTGTGACTCTAAGTTGTAATTTCTTGTTACGTCAAGGAATGCATTGGCTGGATCATTTGGTGACTGTATATTGAATGCTGCAAGAAGTGGCCTTTTTATAAGAGACACATCTTTGCATAGTGGGTGTGCCATTCGACATCCCCACCAGCCGGGAGTGAGGAATTCGGTTGCTCCTTCTGCACCCTGGCCGGCCCCTGGCCTTGCACTTGTTGTTGGTTTTGCCGTACTTTCAACAGTTCTAGTGGATGAAAGTGTTCTCTCCTGTGGTTTTGATTTGCCTTTCCCTTGTGAACAGTGCTGCTGAGCCCCTGTCTGTGTGCTCGTGTGCCACGCGGGTATCTTCTTCGGTGAAATGTCAGCTCAATTTTTTTTTTGCCTGCTTTTTAAACTTGTGGTGTTGTTTTCTTATTGCTGAATTTTCATAGCTCTTCATGTATTACAGATTCAAGTCTACTGTGGGCTATGAGATGTGCAAACATTTTCTCCAAGTCTGAGCTGGTCTTTTCATTCTCTTAACCATCTCTTGCTGAGAGCAAAAGTTTTTAATTTTTGAAAAGTCTCATTTACATATATATATATATATATATATATATATATATATAGTTTAAGGTGCTCATGGTGTGGTATCTAAAAATTCTCTGCCTGACCTAAGGTCACAGAGGTTTTCTCCTGTGCTTTCCTGGAGAAGTTTTATAATTGACATTTTACATGCAAGTCTTTGATACATCCTGAGCTGAATTTTGTAAAAGCTGCAGATATGGGTCAAGTCCTCTCTCCCTTCTCTTTCTCTCCTCTGGTACGTAGATGGGTGCCCACTTGTTGGAAAGGCTCCCCTTTATTGGTTGAATTGCCTTTGCCCTTTTTTCAGAAATCAATTCCTCACATTTATGTGGATGGGTTTCTGGACTCGACTCTGTTCCGCTGATCTAAATGTCTATGCTTTTGCCAATACCAAGTCATCCTGATGACTGAGGCTTGATAGTGCATTTCAAAATCAGTGAGATTCTTTTGACTTTGTTCTTTTTTTCCCACAGGTTTTGTGGGCTGTTCTAGTTCCTATGCCACTTCCTATACATTTCAAATCTTTATTAAATTTTGTTTGATATATTGTGTGTGTGCTCAGTTGCTAAATTATGTCTGGCTCTTTGCGACCCCGTGGACTGTAGCCTGCTAGCCTCCTCTGTCCATGAGATTCTCTAGGCAAGAGTAGTGGAGTGCGTTGCCATACCCTCCTCCAGGGGATCTTCCCGACCCAGGACTGAACCTGGGTCTCTTGCATCTCCTGCATTAGCAGGCAGACTCCTTAACACCAGTGTCACCTGGGAAGCCCTGTTACTTGCTGGAAGCTGTGAAAAGCATGCTTGAAGCCAGTAGCTTATTAATTCCTTGTAAATTAATCTCTCACAATAACCGTAGGTTTGGAAAAATTTCCTACGAGTTCATGGCTTTTGTTATTTTAGTCTTCTTTTGTTTTCTACTATGTAATGTTCCGTTTTAGATCCCCATTAAGTCTTTTTGGCTTAAATAATATTCCCTCTGTCTTGCTATGTCCCTTTCTTTTATGCAATATTTTTTCTTGTGTGTATATTTCCATCTGTTTATTTTCAACTTCTCTGCATGACATGCTTTCTGATATGTTTCTTATATAGGTTGGGAAGATCCCCTGGAGGAGGGCATGGCACCCCACTCCAGTATTCTTGCCTGAAGAATCCCGTGGACAGAGGAGCCTGATGGGCTACAGTCCATAGAGCTGCAAAGAGTCGGACACAACTGAAGTGACTCAGCGAGCACACACTCAGCGTGCACACACTCAGCATGCACACATGTTTCTTGTAATCAGTAATGAGTTATGCTTAAAAATCCATTATCATACTTTGGAACTTTTATTCCATGATTTTAATCATTTTGCATATATTGTGATTCCTTATATATTTAGAGTTATACTAAGACTATTCTGTGTTCTTTCGTTTTCAACCATTTTCTTTTCTTGTCCCTTTTTGCCTTCTATGGGATCATAGTACTTAATAAATTTGGTTTTTTCTTTGTCGGTTTGGAGGTTATATATTTTAATTGTATGATCTTAGTGGTTTTTCCTTAAAATTTTAAACATTAATATTGAACTAGACATTTTTTCTAAGGAAATGCACATGCTTAATCCAGGCTTCCCTTTCTCCTGTCTGTCTCCTGTGACCACTGCAAGTCAGTTCTGTGTAAATGTGTTAACCAAGAGCTTATTTCCCACCATTTGAAAATTTTGTAATGCATTATATATCCATCCCAAACTCTCAACCAGTTTCCTAGACTAAATCTAAAACTTAGGAAAATGCTTATATAAAACTAAAAACCTAGTGTATTAGGATGTAAAATGTTTAAGCCTTGCTTGCAGATCGCCAGCCCTTGCTACAGTTGTTGACAAGCTGCTGATTTGTAGGTGGTAATATATCTTGTTTATATGCTGTTCCACAAACATTATGTTTGCCACATAGCATGGCAAATCACACAGAAATAAATACACTTATTGGAAAAATGCAGACTATAATTTTTAGTAAAACTTAAGACCAATTCCTCCCCAGGTGAGCTGGGGACCTGAGGCTCTAGCCTGCTGAGGAGAGGCGTGGAAGAGGGTGGGAGCGACTGTTCTATGTCCTGTTGTGGAAGGGGTGGGCAGAGGGGCTGGATGAGGAAGGGTCTCTGGGACAAGTCGTCAGACTCAGGAGGCCTGGGGAAGGCTCTGCACAATTCAGGGGCTGCTGCTGAGGCCTCTGGGGAAGGGGCTTAACAGATCTTCAGAGGAGTTGCTCAGTGCTCTTGGGTGAAGCAATTGCTAAATGCAGTCTCACTTCTTGCCTTGATGTTTACTTGCATAAACTTATTCACATGGGGCTCTAGGAGACTTCAGGCTGCCCCAGTGGCTCAGCAGTGAAAAACCTGCCTGCAGTGCAGGGGATTGGGAGACATGGGCTCAGTCTCTGGGCTGGGAAGATCCCCTGGAGAAGGACATGGCAACCCACTCCAGTATTCTTGCCTGGAGAATTCCATGGACAGAGGAGCCTGGAGGGCTACAGTCCACGGGGTCACACAGAGTCAGACACGACTGAAGGGACTCAGCAGTAGCTAGGAGACATCAAGTGGCTTGTTTCCTCCTTCTTTTAAACTTCCCCTCACATCACAGTGAGGGTCAAGGCTGCTGCTCGGCACTGCATCCACACAGACCTCCTGGAGTGAAGCCCATCTTGGGACCAGCAGCGTCCCAGGTGCCCATCTCCATCCCTGGCACTGATGCGCTTTCTCCTTCATGTGTCCCTAGAAAAACCACACCCAAGGTGGAGAGTCTGATTGGAGACACCTGCATAAAGAGGGGACCCCAAAGGGCTGCAGCCTTGCTGTAAATGAGAAAGAAAGAAACCCACCGTGTGGAAGGAGGGAGCAAGGAACACTGCTGTCTCCCCTGAGATTTTTAAATCAAGTCGACACACTCAGGTTCGCTGTTTGAATTCAAGTCTTAACTGTACGTTCTAACCTCCAGGGGCTGTGGGGCAGTACTTTCCCATGCCTGGCAGGGCAAATGCAGCTTCTCCTGGGAGCTGTCTCCCATCTAGACTAGGAGTGGCTGTAAGTGACCTTCAATTGTAACAGGGATTCCGATTTCAGAAGTGTTAAAGGATGGAAAAATGCATATGGACCTGCTGAAATGCAGTGTGTGTGTGTGTGGGGGGGTGGTGGTGGTGTGCATACTGTCCACATCTATATAACCGCATAAATTGTGTCTCTCCAGGTGGTATTCAAGGTGAATTCCTCAATATCCTTTCCGATTTACTAATTCTCTCTTTAACTGTGCTCTGCCTAAAATGTGTTCCTTTCATCACACATATTATTTCAAGAACTTGGAATTCCACCCCCGCCCCGCCGCTGCAGTTTCCTCATTGCTTTAAGAGTCCATTGTTACTGCTTAGGTGCCTTTTCATTTTCCCGCTGTTCGTGTGCTTTTAAGGGGACTTTCTCCCTCATTCAGTTCTGCTGTTTCTTTAAGCACCCTTTAGCTGTAGTCGAATTGTTCCCTGCAATTAGCTTCATCTGGAGCTGCTTTGTGCTCTGAGGACTGATCTTGTCATCAGAACATTCCTGTGTTGTGGGTGAGGGGAGTTTTGGCTCTTACCCCAATCCCATTTTTCAGCTTTCGCCCCTCACCCTGGAGCATCTTCCGTTGTCCCAACCACCCTCCAACAGCAACCCCCCTGCCCCCTGCCCAGGTCGTGGGGGGCTCTCTCCTTCGTGGTGCCTCTCTCTCTTTCTTGCTGTTTCTCACCATCTGCTTCTCACTGGCCTCATGGATTCTCTCGTCTCTCTTCTTGCTTGTTCAAGCAACAGCAAGTTTTGGACGTTGACCATGTACCAACCTCTGTCCCATCTCCTGCTTCCTTCTTTCAGTGACAGTTTTGTGGAAACAGACCCTGCTTTTTAAATTATTGCTTATGTTTGGTGCTTTTGTGAGCTCTGCCTTCGTGTTCAGGAAGGTCAGTGGGATGCCGTGTGTTTCTATGAAGAGTCCTCGCTCCCTGGACCCTTAACGGACTCTTTCTTCGAGTCACGGCCCTTCTATTATAACGTCAGCTCTGTGTTCCTCTACAGCACTTTGTGACCTGAATGTGCATTCTTCATCAGCTCAGGTGTCATTTCAGCCAGTTGCAATGGGAAGAAGACAGGGGTTCTGGCTTTTAAGGGTAATGCGGCCCAGAGAGGTTAGGACTGTCACAGGGCCGCCCAGTCAGTAAGAAGAAGAACCACGCTTCAGACCGTCTCATTATTTAACACCTGCGTCAGACTCTTCAGGCGGGACTCAGGACACTGAGTAGGCAGGGTCACAACCTTTTTTTTGTTTTACTCTTTTGGTCTTGGTTTTGGCACGTGGGCTCTGTGTTGCTGCGAGAAGGCTCAGTAGTTGGCCCAAGGCATGTGGGATCTTAATTCCCTGACCAGGGATCGAACCCATGTCCCCTGCATTGGACAGTGGCTTCTTAACCACTGGATCACCAGGGAATTCCCCACATCTTCTTTCCTGGTATCCTTCCTTGGATGCGGCACACGCCTGGGCATGAGATGTACTGACATAAACGAAATGCTTGATAAAGGCCCCCTGGGGGAGAGTGGCCCTTATGTGTCTCAGGCAGGGGCTGTGGCTGAACCCATCCTGCAGGGCCTTGCGCCCCTGCAGACCCCCAGGGCCACTGGCCCAAAGGCATCCTGCGGGGCCTGGAGAAGACCGGCCCCTATAGAAGCGTGTGAGCTGCCGCCGGCCATGTTCCCTAGGGCAAGAGGAAGGCGCTCAGTTGTGTCTGACTCTGAGACCCCATGGACCATAGAGTCCCTGGAATTCTCCAGGCCAGAATGCTGGAGTGGGCAGCCTTTCCCTTCTCTAGGGAATCTTCCCAACCCAGGGATCGAACCCAGGTCTCTTGCATGGCAGGCAGATTCTTTACCAGCTGAGTCACAAGGAAAGCATTAGTTCCCCAGTGAGGGAGGATTTATACCCTGGCAAAGGGGCTCCCAGGACCACTCGCCACGTTAAAGTCAGAGAAAATCAGAAGGTATCGATTCCCATTACTGTGCTGACTGAAGGCAGAGGCGGTATTTATTTGGAGCTGTGCACCTGATGTAATAGCACTTAGATTACAATATTTTCTGTAATTACTTAAAAATGACAATGCATATTGAGTCAGTGATAAATCAGAGGCAATTTAAATAATGTCACCAGGAATCAGGAAGCATACATTCTGTGGGTTTCATTCCAGCCGACAAGCCGTTACTGCAACAAGTGGGGGTGTCTTGACAAGTGCCATCTGGAGGAGCAGCGCCCTGGGCTCTGACCTTGACCTGCAGTGGCCTGTCATCCTGACCTGGCTGCTCTGCATGCAGCGGCCAAGTGGGAGCTGGAGTCTGGCACACAGGCTACGCCCAGGGCACAGAGGAGGCCGGGCTGGGGCGGGGGATGTCCGTGCCGCTGGGCAGCAGGTGGTGGTGGTGGTGAGGCTCTGGCAAGTGTCCTGCAGCTCATGGCAGTGGCGGCCAGCTGAGCCTCAGGCCCGATGCCCAGGCCCCTCTCACCTCCTCTGCCCGCCGTGCAGGGACAGTTTCCCCTGGGGACAAGCACAGGTTTGCAAGGGCGCTGGGGCCTCCGGCAAAATGTGTTCCTTTCATCACACATATTATTTCAAGAACTTGGAATTCCACCCCCGCCCCGCCGCTGCAGTTTCCTCATTGCTTTAAGAGTCCATTGTTACTGCTTAGGTGCCTTTTCATTTTCCCGCTGTTCGTGTGCTTTTAAGGGGACTTTCTCCCTCATTCAGTTCTGCTGTTTCTTTAAGCACCCTTTAGCTGTAGTCGAATTGTTCCCTGCAATTAGCTTCATCTGGAGCTGCTTTGTGCTCTGAGGACTGATCTTGTCATCAGAACATTCCTGTGTTGTGGGTGAGGGGAGTTTTGGCTCTTACCCCAATCCCATTTTTCAGCTTTCGCCCCTCACCCTGGAGCATCTTCCGTTGTCCCAACCACCCTCCAACAGCAACCCCCCCGCCCCCTGCCCAGGTCGTGGGGGGCTCTCTCCTTCGTGGTGCCTCTCTCTCTTTCTTGCTGTTTCTCACCATCTGCTTCTCACTGGCCTCATGGATTCTCTCGTCTCTCTTCTTGCTTGTTCAAGCAACAGCAAGTTTTGGACGTTGACCATGTACCAACCTCTGTCCCATCTCCTGCTTCCTTCTTTCAGTGACAGTTTTGTGGAAACAGACCCTGCTTTTTAAATTATTGCTTATGTTTGGTGCTTTTGTGAGCTCTGCCTTCGTGTTCAGGAAGGTCAGTGGGATGCCGTGTGTTTCTATGAAGAGTCCTCGCTCCCTGGACCCTTAACGGACTCTTTCTTCGAGTCACGGCCCTTCTATTATAACGTCAGCTCTGTGTTCCTCTACAGCACTTTGTGACCTGAATGTGCATTCTTCATCAGCTCAGGTGTCATTTCAGCCAGTGCAATGGGAAGAAGACAGGGGTTCTGGCTTTTAAGGGTAATGCGGCCCAGAGAGGTTAGGACTGTCACAGGGCCGCCCAGTCAGTAAGAAGAAGAACCACGCTTCAGACCGTCTCATTATTTAACACCTGCGTCAGACTCTTCAGGCGGGACTCAGGACACTGAGTAGGCAGGGTCACAACCTTTTTTTTGTTTTACTCTTTTGGTCTTGGTTTTGGCACGTGGGCTCTGTGTTGCTGCGAGAAGGCTCAGTAGTTGGCCCAAGGCATGTGGGATCTTAATTCCCTGACCAGGGATCGAACCCATGTCCCCTGCATTGGACAGTGGCTTCTTAACCACTGGATCACCAGGGAATTCCCCACATCTTCTTTCCTGGTATCCTTCCTTGGATGCGGCACACGCCTGGGCATGAGATGTACTGACATAAACGAAATGCTTGATAAAGGCCCCCTGGGGGAGAGTGGCCCTTATGTGTCTCAGGCAGGGGCTGTGGCTGAACCCATCCTGCAGGGCCTTGCGCCCCTGCAGACCCCCAGGGCCACTGGCCCAAAGGCATCCTGCGGGGCCTGGAGAAGACCGGCCCCTATAGAAGCGTGTGAGCTGCCGCCGGCCATGTTCCCTAGGGCAAGAGGAAGGCGCTCAGTTGTGTCTGACTCTGAGACCCCATGGACCATAGAGTCCCTGGAATTCTCCAGGCCAGAATGCTGGAGTGGGCAGCCTTTCCCTTCTCTAGGGAATCTTCCCAACCCAGGGATCGAACCCAGGTCTCTTGCATGGCAGGCAGATTCTTTACCAGCTGAGTCACAAGGAAAGCATTAGTTCCCCAGTGAGGGAGGATTTATACCCTGGCAAAGGGGCTCCCAGGACCACTCGCCACGTTAAAGTCAGAGAAAATCAGAAGGTATCGATTCCCATTACTGTGCTGACTGAAGGCAGAGGCGGTATTTATTTGGAGCTGTGCACCTGATGTAATAGCACTTAGATTACAATATTTTCTGTAATTACTTAAAAATGACAATGCATTTGAGTCAGTGATAAATCAGAGGCAATTTAAATAATGTCACCAGGAATCAGGAAGCATACATTCTGTGGGTTTCATTCCAGCCGACAAGCCGTTACTGCAACAAGTGGGGGTGTCTTGACAAGTGCCATCTGGAGGAGCAGCGCCCTGGGCTCTGACCTTGACCTGCAGTGGCCTGTCATCCTGACCTGGCTGCTCTGCATGCAGCGGCCAAGTGGGAGCTGGAGTCTGGCACACAGGCTACGCCCAGGGCACAGAGGAGGCCGGGCTGGGGCGGGGGATGTCCGTGCCGCTGGGCAGCAGGTGGTGGTGGTGGTGAGGCTCTGGCAAGTGTCCTGCAGCTCATGGCAGTGGCGGCCAGCTGAGCCTCAGGCCCGATGCCCAGGCCCCTCTCACCTCCTCTGCCCGCCGTGCAGGGACAGTTTCCCCTGGGGACAAGCACAGGTTTGCAAGGGCGCTGGGGCCTCCGGCAATGAGAATTTGGCTTCTCCAGAGCTTAGCAGGGCGCTGAGTGGGTTCTGGGCCCCCTCCCTGCAGCCTTGCTCAGGGTGGAGGGGGCGATGGTTTACTTTAGGGTGAAAGGCTGTCCACTGGGTGGGTCTGCTCGCGGAGGGCGGGAGGTGAGCTCTTGAGACGTGAGCTCGCCTGGCCGCCTGCTTTATGGCGGCAAGTGAGTCATTTGCTTGCAAAGAGCAGAAGCTAGCAGCTCACCACAAACAAGAAACAGGAGCTGGTTACCGGGATTCTCGAGTGTCTCCTGCGGCGCAGGGCGGAGTGTGGACTGGGCCTTGGGAAAGGGGAAGGGTTGGATCAGGGTCGGATCGGGAGACGCACGCGCGTCCCTCCTCATGTTCTCCCTGGTCTCCACATGCACCTCTTTCTGTGGTTGTGTCCCTCCCCCCACCTCTTGCACCCCCCGACCTGATGGTGCAAGTCCAGCCCCTGGAAGACAGACTGCTCCTGGGCTCAATTCCACGCTCCCCGGGAAGGGTCAGGGGCCACCCCAGCCCACTCAGGTAGTGCTCATTAACAAAATCTCTGCCTTTGTCTCTGGTATGGACCAGCTGTCATCTGAGGGGGTCTGACATTGGCACACACTTTCCGTGGTGCCCCCTACAAGGGTGCCACTTCACTGAGTTACTCAGAGCCTGCAAGGTGGCATCTTCTGGGCATTATCTGTGGAGCCAGAGGGCTCACTGTGGCCGGGGTGAGGCAACGCCTAACGCCCCAGCAGGACTTGGGGTGCCGGACCCACGGCCTGTCTGCCACAGCGCTCCCCACCAACCATGCTGCTCTGAGGTCGAGCTGGAGGACGTGCCACAGTGGGCATAGGGCAGGCGGGCCGCCCACCCGGGAGCTTTGTCGTCTCCAAGGTGCCCCCTGGAGTGTTTCACCTCCAGGCTGCTGAGGTAGAGACAGCTGTTGTCCTGCTGGTGGGACTTTGAGGGTCCCCGAGAAAGACCCATCGGCAGGAATGTTCGACTCGGGGAACAGGATGCGATGGGGATGTGTAGTCCACTCTTCCTGGTGAGCAGAGTAAGGCAGACGTGAGGACAGGCACTCAGAGAAGGACAGCGTGAAATGTAAAAATGAACAGAGAAGACGTTTGCCATATTTGCATCAAACAACCCAGATTGGCTTCCTGTGTCCATCCTACCGGACATGAGGCTGGCCACAGAAATGCTCCTAAGACTCAAAGTTTTCTACCCGAGGAGGTTCAAGACCGAGTCTGCAAGATGCCAGGACAGAAACATCTGTGATCTCTTCAATCACCCAAGTTGCCATTTCCCACTTTTTTTCTCCCACTGAGACTCCAAGTGTCTGAGAACACTTGGAGGTTTCAATCAAGTCTCCATCCCCATCACGGTGCCTGGCCGCCCGTCAGAACCGCGAAAGCAGTCTCACTAAAAGGGAGTGAATAGCAGAAGGTTTGGTGGTCCTCAAAATTAAGGTCAGTTTCCTTCTTTCCTAAATAACATGGGAATTGTCTCTCCTCCAGGTTTCATGTTTTCTAAGCTCCTTGATATTCTTAAAACATGAAACTGCTCTGACTTTGAATCAAGCTTGCTGGTCTCGGAAAGAAAGTAGCCGTGCCCCAAACTGAGGACCACCACGGTCTGGGGGTGAGAGTGGGGGGCTTACTCAAGAGATGCCTCACTTCTTCCGGTACCAAGACCCCACGCCCTCCTTCAAACCCCGGCTCAAATGCACTTAGAGGTGGAAAGACCCCCGTTCAAGTGGCAGCTCTGCCTCATCCTTCGTGCCCTTTGGTGAATGACTTCACATTTTGAGTCTTGATTTTCACATTAAACATTAAAAAAGGAAAAAGAAAGGGTATATATGGGTCTACATCAGAGGAACCTGGCAAACTGTAGTCCATGGGGGCACAGAGAGTCTGATGCGACTTCAGGAGTGAACAATGACAATCAGAGAGGGGCTGGAACAAAATGAAACGGCGTATGCAGAATAGCTGCACGCGTCTGAAAACCCTCTACAAAAGTGCCCTCTTTATTAACTATTCTAATACTTACAACTCCCATTGGCTCTTCTCCCAAGCACTTATTTGAAACCTACTGTGTACAAATTCCCTGTGCCAGATGCTGGAGGGAAGGAACTGGGTTGAAAGTGTCGACTTGCAAAATTTACAGTGTTTTTCTTGCAGGCTTGTTCTCCCAGAAACAAAATCACTCTTCAGGACCTGGGACATTACAATCATACATTTTAATGAAAACTTAATTAATTTGAAATGATGGCTTTGTTGTAAGTAGAAGGAAAGAAAAATCATTAAAGACTGGCAAATGGGAGAGAAAAACGCTTTTATATAAGTACATGGGGGACACATAGGAAGGCAATGGATATTTCTAAAATAAGGAAACATGAAACTGGAGTTCGTAAAGTTATTTCCTTAATTGGGAGGGCTGGTTCAACATGTTCCCTGATAAAAATAAAGAGGCTCTGCAGCTTGTGCAAATGAATGCGGGAATCAGTGGAACCTTTTCTCTTAAGCTGTTTCCAGTGGGGTTTAATGGCACGGGCCTCGTCGGGGGCTTCCAGCGTCTGTCAGCTTTGGTCTTGTCATCGTGGAAAAACACGAACCTTAGACCAGAAGCTCAATAGAGAGCTTGTACCCTGTGTCCTGGGCACACACTTGCTGGGTCCCACTGCTCTTCAGATGTCTTCAGGGTCTCTCGGTGCCTCTGGGTCCAGGGTGGGCAGGCGAGAGGGGCTCCCTGGTGAGCAAAAGAGGCAGAGACCAGGAGCTCTCGGAGGGGAGCTCTTGGAGGAGGGGCTGAGCTCCAGTCCTGGCTCTCACGTCCTGAGCAAGTTCCAGCCTCAACTCTCCTGTCTCTAAAATGGGTGAGTACCGCTGCAGCTCTGACACTGCACCCGAGCTCCGTCCCCAGTGCTCTGAGACGTCTGCCGTGTTTGAAGGTCGAGGGGTGACTCTTCAAGGTCATGTGGTTGGGTGCACAACCAGCCCCGCCCCGACATTCAGTGCTTCAGGGTCCCCTAAGTGGTTCCCTTTCATCTCTCTTCTGTTAAGTCCAGGATGTGCCAGTTAAGATTTAATGACCACCCTAGGGGGAAACAGGCCTCCCCAGGGCCTCAGTGGTAGAGTCTGCCTGCAGTGTGGGAGACCCAGGTTCAATCCCTGGGTCGGGAAGATCTTCTGGAGAAAGGAATGGCTACCCACACCAGTATTGTCACCTGGAGAATCTCATGGACAGAGGAATCTGGAGGGCTGCAGTCCATGGGGTCACAAAGATTTGGACACGACTGAGTGACTAACACTTTCACATTTCACTTCCTATGGGGAAGAGAGCCTTGTTCACACTGTTTGACAATTTCCCTGGTGTAGACACTCCACTACAGCCCACCTCAAGGCACCCCCGTGTGCCACTGGCTGCTGAGCTGGGAAGGGTGCTGATAACCTTGAGTTGTGCAAGCTGGCTTCAGCCCACCCCTGGTTAGGTGTCTTCCCGTGATGGGGAACTCGGTCACTGCTGGCTAACCGCGGATGCGGGTCACATGACATGAGCCAACAGTCTTGGCGTGAGGCTGTGAGCCGGTGTCCGGGCCGGTGCCTTACGAGATTGTCTCGTGTGATCACCCACACAGCCCCAGGGACCCATCCCTTGGCCCAGATGGCCCGTAACCCGCCCGAGGTCTTGCAGCCTGGAGGAGGTGCCGCCTGGATGAGCACAGCCCATCTGAGTCCACAGCCCAGGCTCTCAGGCAACAGCCCATCCCAGATTTCAGCCTCCGTGCTTTCTGCCAAGGACAATTTTTCCAGCCTGCCGAAAAATGCCCTGAAACATCAAACAAGTTCCATTTACATTCGGTTCCTTTATCTTCCACTCATTTATCAAATTTCCCGATGATTACCGTGTGTCTCTTTAATGCACCTGACCCATTGATAAGCATATTGGTAAACAGACTTTGATGGCGTTTTCCTTCACTCTGAGAACTTGCAGTTACATGCCATTAAATGTTTTCTCTCTGTTTTGTTCTTGGGTCGGTCCCATTAACGGGCTACAGTGCAGACATATGGGTCTTATGTAAAAAAAGTGACTTTGGAACAGCTTTGCTGTGATTAGGGAAAGAAACAGCCTTAAGTAAAGGGAGCTATTTGGAGCAGAGAGGTTTTTAATTAGGATGATATTCTGGTGCTGAGAGACAGAGCAGCTCTTGAGTAACAGGAGCCAGGACCGCTTTCCCCGGGAAGGGCATTGACTTAACACCAGCTCGCCAAGCTGATTTTTCAGGGAATTAAGCCCTTCACCCAAACTGGCAGAGGCAAGAAGCATTTGTCCAACGGAGCGCAGTACAAAGTGGTTTGGAACACAAACAATTATCTGGAGAATCAGGCCACTTGCATTCAAAACTGGGTAATTTGTTCTCATCAGCGGCAGGAGCGGCTGCAAAGGGTTTGATTCTGAGGCCGACTCTCCCCAGCCCCGGACAGACTGCCCCCCAGGGAGGTGGCAGTCTCACGCCACTGAATGCAGTTTCACATCAACTCGGGATGTGGAAATGCAGATTTGCAGACATGACTTGAGGTGACATCAGTTCTCTGATGGATCACATGACGCAACAGAAAGGTCATTTTCCCAAGTAAGGGCATTGTTGTTCTCATAAGAGCTGTAGCTGCTCCTTAAACTAATCCAAGCCACGCAAAAAGAAGGAAGGGCTTCCCACATGACTCAGAGGTAAAGAGCTCGCCTGCCCACGCAGGAGACACAGGAGGGATGGGTTTGATCCCTGGGTCGGGAAGCTCTCCTGGAGTAGGAAATGACAGCCCACTGAAGTATCCTTGCCTGGGGAATCCCACGGACAGAGGAGCCTGTTGGGCTATAGTCCATGGGGTTGCAGAGAGCTGGACACAACTGAGCTTGATGAGCACACAGAGAAAGCAACAGCTGATCTAAATTCCTGCTGCTCAGAAATGATCCCCCAGTTCACAGCTTCCCAGCTGTCAGTGGTCACAAGCCCCCACACAGGGCATGAGACAGGGACCACCCTGCTCTCGGGTTCTGGGGTCAGGGATTGGGATTGGGGGTGTCTCTTCTCCACAGTCCCTGGGGCCTCAGTGGGGGAGACTCCATTGACTAGGAGTGGGTGGATTGGCAGGTGCTAGAAACTTCCGGAGGGGCCTCTGCTCATATGTCTGGTGCCTGGGCTGTGGGGACTCTCACCAAGACCACCCCCCTCTCCACGCAGCTGAGGCTGGCCTGCAGAGGGGATGCCCCAAAGGGAGGATGTGGAGAGTGAGTGTCCGAGAGACCGCTCCAGTGGCCGCAAGCCTTAAGACCTCCTCTGGCTCACAGCGTGTCCTCTTCACTGGGAGTGGTGCCCGAGGCGAGCTCAGTTCACAGGGAGAGACGATGAAGGTCACACGCCCAGAGCTTTTGAAGCAGGGGATATGACCATATGAATCTTTGAAAAATTCACTCTCCATCGGGTGTTGAGAGACACAAAGGAAGAGATAAGCTTTTCTTTCACTGGATACTCTTCTGTCTAGATGTGATTAATGGAATAGTTGCAGCCACTTTGCGACCATGAGTGAGCTATTCTGAGAAGAACAGTGTAGAAAAATGGGGAAATATTGGGTCCTCGATGACCTACTTAAATTTTCAATCCTGAAGCCAACAGTTAAAGTGCGTGAAATACACAGCTTCTTTCTGTGACTCACACAAAAAACTTGCTTTCCCTCGAGGGACTATCTTTCCAGACAACTCTTCAGGTTTGAATACAACTCACAAGGGGTGGGTATCAGCTGTATGGCAGGAGTGGAATCTATAGAGGTAGATTCACATAAGCCCTTTTGTAAGGATGGCATTAGTTAATCATGCCTTCAAAATTATGAATTAATATAAATTTCACTCCTTTGGAATTTAACAGAGAAAAAAGAAAAATCAATCCTGAAGCCAACAGTTAAAGTGCGTGAAATACACAGCTTCTTTCTGTGACTCACACAAAAAACTTGCTTTCCCTCGAGGGACTATCTTTCCAGACAACTCTTCAGGTTTGAATACAACTCACAAGGGGTGGGTATCAGCTGTATGGCAGGAGTGGAATCTATAGAGGTAGATTCACATAAGCCCTTTTGTAAGGATGGCATTAGTTAATCATGCCTTCAAAATTATGAATTAATATAAATTTCACTCCTTTGGAATTTAACAGAGAAAAAAGAAAAAGATACAAAATGGAAAGATTTGTTGAACTTCAAGTCATTTTTTAGCCACAAGAGATATTAGCTCCTAAATGATCTCTCCAAGAATAAGGAAATAAATTACAAAACCATTAAAGCATAGAGTCATTATTATTTAAGATAATTTTCTCCCCTGATTTTGGACGGTAAGGACTAACAGCTGGAGAAAAATGCAGTTACTCTAGCTTTTACACTTCTTTTTAGCTCTCCTTTGCCCCCTTGCCAAGTTTGTTGCTTATATTATTTTTGCCAAAGTTTATGATGTTACCATTCGAGTGGGACTGGGCTCCGTAAGTTGTTTAACAGTCTTAGCTACCTGTTAATATGGACTCAGCTCAGTTTCAGATGTGTGTGTGTATGTACGTCTGTATTTCTGTGCGTGACCCCTCCCTCATCCTCCCCTTCCCCTCCCCTCCTC